>JAVLUZ010000342.1:645979-940688 GCA_036768485.1 Mermis nigrescens | reverse complement strand
GCCCATTCCTCGGATTAAGGGATAAATCTTTGTGTGCTACGCCAAAAACGGATGTTTATAAACAAGTAACAAACTAGAAATGCATAAAACTTATTTGTGTTGTTTGAGTCCGGTGAATTTAATTATTTAATCACGTGGGGATGTATTCATAAAGCGCATGCACACACAGTTTTAGCCTGTTGATTTTAAATATATTTGGACCAGTTCTGCCAAAATGTTTTAACATCAGCGAATCACATTATTAGTGATTGCCGAGTAATAAAAACTAATAATATCTCATCGCCTCGTTAAAATATGCTTCATTAAAGCTGGTGACATCATTTTTGGGAAACGGGCTGAGGCCAGGATTCTCAGAAACTGCTGTGTTCAAAACTTTATGTTAGATTGAAACGAACATTAGTGTCACATTGAAGATATCTTCGACTGACGTATCAAAAGATATTCGCCTGTGACAGAGGGTTCTATCTGTACTTTGCATTTTCTGAGAAAATCTTTGTACTCAGCCAACGTATATTTGATTTTGGAGCCTTTGGGAAAAAATGTGGTCACTGTTGCATTGTCGCAGAGTTTCTTTGAAGGTATTTAGTTTCTTTGTTGGATGGCATAGTATTATTTAAAAATAGGGGCTCATGTTATAAAACGAGTTTGTTTAATCTGTTTAACAGATTTGAACAGGATGCCACTGGGGGCCGCTGTACTAAGAAACATGGAAACAGAGTTTTCCCATCTGTTGTTGATCATAAGAAACTGAAGTCATCGGCATGTGTTCTATGCTCAGCTGGTTGTAATTGAATGGGATGACCCAGAAGAATGAGGTTGGACTTCGATTGTAGCGCTGTATTTGATATTTGTGAAATGTCTACCTGCAATCGTCTCAGTAAAAGGAAGTCATTTTGAAGGGTAACAGAAAAAAGTCAGTGGAAAATGTAGTAAATGGAGTTAACAGGTTTACCAAAAATCTTTAAACCACGGAGCCATTTATCAACGCTACCAGAAAAATTTTAAGTGGTACATGATCACTTTGTGCTGTCAAGATCAAAAGAGAATGGTACTTGTCGTGCCTATAGGCCCACGGTCTTATTAGAAAAGGTGAAATAAGAGGAGGACAAGATCTACCGAGAAGCGTATAATTGCGGTAATTAGTAAAACCACAGTTTCTTCGTACCAGGCCAAATTATAAACAAAATATAAAAGACTGTAATCGTAGGTAACCGGTTGTGGTTTTATTAAACGTCAAGAACATTATTATTGCCACCTCTTATTTAGTAGATAAGAAATATCAATGGAATATAAATGTACTATTATAAGAATAAGATGGTATGAGGAGCTAGTAAAAGAAAAAATTATGAATTAAAATTGCATGCATTTATACGAGCGGACAATGGCATAATGTTTTTTCCCGAGCGGATATCATACGGTTAAGAAAACGTATGTGTTTCTCATCGTCTGTTGCAGCCAACGGGGTCCAGGGCCTGAGACCCACCCTGGCTCACAACTCTGTCTGGCTGAAGACGGTGCGTTCTTCAAACATCAATAGCTACGAAAAATAAACAAACATGGAATAAGGCATTGTGCGGTCAAAGAACAGAACGATCACGCGGGGAAAAGCAGGCCCCACAAAATGAGTGCCCGCCCACTGACCAAGAGCGGTTGGCGCCCTGGGGCTCCCAAGGCCGCCGTGGACGCGCTCATGCGTGCGCAGTGCACGGGTCAGTGAGCGGGTCGCATGACAGGCAGAGTGGGTCGGCGCTCCTGGTTTCTTCGGAGTGTACCGGTCCCAGAGTTGCCGAGTCTCTTGTCACACATGCACGACCTGTCATGATTGTCACGTCAATCTGGCATTGCTGTGCAGAGTTTATGGACGATGATCGCGGCAACATGCAGACCCAGATATGCACCTCATCTGTTAACGAGTCTTAAAGCCAATCGATTTTTACATTAACACAGTCTGGACGACGACTGCTCACCACTGCACAGAATATCTAGCTTAAAATTCATCGCATTAGATACGCATGAGTTGAATAGATAGCTGAGAATTTCACGTCATTTTACAAAGAAAACTCAAAGTTTCAAAGCAAAACAAAATGCCGTACGTTTTGTATCTAGATCGCTTTTCGTAGGAAAATATACCATCATAATTTTCGTAGGGAGCTAACAAAAAAGGCTAGCAGTATCTGAACTGTTACAGGAATGCCAAATTCATACGCCAGAATTATTCTTCCAACACCTTGTCGCACTCTCGATCTTTCGTCCTTTCAGAATTCCTCTTGGTCTCCTCCTATTCTCGTTTCTCCGCTTGCCTTCTTCTTCACCTTCTTCTGAAGTGACAGTTTTATCATCTTCTGTATCACTGTTTGTTGCATCCATTAAGGGGTGTAATAGCTGATGATGCCTCTTTAATGTAAAATTATTTGACAATGTTTTGTTGCACAGTGTGCATAGAACAACCATGTCTAACTCGGCCAAAGACACCAAATGACTGCCATATTCAGATCCGATGTTTTTATAAATACATGTTGCACATGTGCTGCACAGTGCGCAGCACACGTGCACACTGTGAGGTAATCAGTGATATATATGTCTGCTTAAAGATATAATGGAACCTGTGCCATCACTAGGTCCCATCCCAATCCCAAGCAAATGCTAGATCCCTGATTACCTCACATGTGTGCACGTGTGCTGCGCACTGTGCAGCACATGTGCAACATGTATTTATAAAAACATCGGATCTGAATATGGCAGTCATTTGGTGTCTTTGGCCGAGTTAGACATGGTTGTTCTATGCACACTGTGCAACAAAACATTGTCAAATAATTTTACATTAAAGAGGCATCATCAGCTATTACACCCCTTAATGGATATAGCAAACAGTGATACAGAAGATGATAAAACTGTCACTTCAGAAGAAGAAGGTGAGGAAGAAGGCAAACGGGAAAAACGAGAAATAGAGGAGAAAGAGGAAGACCAAGAGGGTTCTGAGGACGAAGAAAGATCAGAGAATATTTCGGATAGTGATGATGAGCCTGATATCAAAAGTGGTTGGAAGAATGAATTCTGGCGGGCAATAATGGAGAATGCTGTACGAGACATGGCAGTTATTCCAGATACTGCTGAAAAACTGAGCAACCCACCCTTCTTCAACGCTTTTTTGTCAAAGCTTTACGAAAATTATGATGAACATGTTTTCCTGCAAAAAGCGTTGGAAGAAAGTGATCTAGATACAAAACTGTCTGCAACGGCAGACTTTTTTAAATCAAAGCTGAACTTTGGGGGTACTGAAGCAATAAAGATGGCGTGGAATTCTCGAAAGCATCTATTCAAGAAACTTATCAGTAAAAATGCCGATATCCTGTCTGATGAATTACAAGAAAGGCAAGATGATAATGAAGATACGAGTGAAATTCCAAACAGTCGAGAAACAACGTCAGTCCAAGACTACAATGATATGCTAAAAAGATATTGAAAGCTAAAGATTTTCGATTAACAAGATAAATTATCAAAAGGTGTTATATCTGCGTCTATGAAATGTATGGCTGATTGCACGATCGTATGTATCACTCACTTTACTGTGCAATGTTCCATTACTTAGCTGAAAAGTAAAAAAACTAGGTGAAGAAAGTGACAATGTCATGATAATGAACCTAAGATTATTCACATGAAAAAGATAACATTCTAAAAGTGATAATAGCTTCTAGGACCCGGTACAGCTCCAGAGAATAGGTACTTTGCATCCACTTTGTGCACTAATGTGCCACAATGTGCGATTATTAAACTGCACTGTGTTGCACAGTGCACTGCACACTTACGCACACTGGGTAGCTGGGCGGTACACAGTGCGGGCAGTTATTTTTTTGTATTTTCTTATGCCTTAAGCAGAACCCCCAGAGTTTGATCGCTGCCCTTGTGTGCTTACGCGCCTCTTGATGAATTAGTGAACAGGCACTATTTTGAATAAAAATTATGCCCTATTTACTACTTTCCCAGCATGACGTTCACAATTTCTTTGTATTAATTGCCTTAATTCGTATTTTGTTTATTTTTATTATATTGATGGCCCCCTGCTGAAGAAGCATACTACATCTTCCAATGACAAAGTTATTAGTAAAAATTCGTCTTCCTCAAATTTCGTTGTTAAAACGCTTAGCTTAAGGCGATTGGGAATTTTACCAAAGAAAATACTGTTTTCTTAACGGGCCTTGATAATCCTTCGAGAAAAATGCAGTACTAGACTAGATATAGCTCGTATTGATTTAGAGCTGCATTTTATCGCTCGTATAAATGCATGCAATTTTTAATTCATCATTTTTTCTGCAAATATAGCTACCATCGCTTATTTGTACTGCTATAGTGAACGCGACGCATGCAGGCATTGATACATTATTTCTTATCTACTAAATAAAGAGACAATGAAACAGCTAATAATGTGTCAACGTTTAGCTCGTTTTCCAAAATTACAACGGTTGCCTCACGATTTTGAGTCAACATGACCTTGTTTATGAAATTTGAAAACTGCCTGAAGCATCAATGCTTTTGAAGAAACTAATGAACACTTTAACTTTTTTCGCAATTATGTCAGCTTCTTTCGATCTTATTATCTATCTTATTTCATGTAGCGCGCATTCCATGACCCTAGCTCCGTTTTTTTAGGTTCTTTTGCGTGACCTATTAAACTTTTTTTGACAAAAATTACATTTTCTCTTTTTGATCTTGGCAAGCTTAAAAAAGTAATCATGTACCACTTAAAATTTTTTCGCAATTACGTCAGTTTCTTTCGATCTTCTTATCTATCTTATTCTATGTAGCGTGCATTAAAAACTATGACCCTAGCTCCGTTGTTTAAGTTTTTTGAGTAAACAGAAAAAAGTTTCATGTTATTCAGCTATAACTTCCATTTTGCATTATTACTCCGCTTGGCGCTTTTTTCTGGTACTATTCGAAAATGAACGAGCCTCAGAATAAGCGCTACGATTTTACACTTGGGGATAACGTTTACTGCTTAGTGTCTACTTGGAACGACTTCGCGAATATTAGCTTCAGAATATGCAAGAAGTACGGCACGAGATTGACCTTATACCCAACGAATCAAGGGGTCAATCTAATGAGTCGGCAGTACCAGAATTTGGTGAATGCTTCGCCGTTAATTTCGAACGCCCTATTATTTAATTTTCGACTTGACCCTATTGACCTCACGTACGGTCTAATAGCCTCGGTTGAAACAGGAACACTCGATAAAAAAATTTTATGCCTGAAAAACTCGGACAAAGGACGTGAAATTGTGCTAAAGCCGGAACAATTTTATGAGTGGCAGCGCCAACGAGGCGAAATCGTGGAGGCCATCGAAAAACTGGGAGGTAAGGAAAACTTTTAGCTTCGAAAAACACTTGTTTTATAATTTTTTGTGTTTTGGTAGCATAAATTTTTTAAGCATTTTTTTGCATTGAAGGTACTTGATACGCTTAAGGTATATATTTATTGATTAAATAAATGTTTTATAACGCTAATTTATATTTTTTAAATAATATATACTAAATATTATAAAAACTAAATACAACTATTATGCTTCGAAAATATACACGTATTTGCACGTAAATTTGATACATTTTTTCCTAAAACCAAAAATCAAATATGCGCGTTGAATTTTACGAGTTTTAAAGATTTTTTCTCGAAAAATGCAAATTTTAGTCGGGCCACTAGACTGTCCTGACGATATCTTAACGATACGCGATCCAGTCGAAAATATCTTCGAAAGTATTGCGACTAGTGGTACGTTCGACGATCCCAAATTGCTTGAAGACGCGCAAAGTTTTGATTCTAGCGATTCTGAAATCCCTACAACATCCGGCGAGGCTTTTAAAAAATGATATCATATTAGCTGTTGCTTAATGAGTAGTGGGTAGTGAATCTTAAACTTGTATATTTTAGCAAGGCGATGGATAGTTATTAGTTTTTTTATTACTCGGCAAATCATAATAATATTGTTATTATTCGCTGATATTTACTTATTTTATGTACGTAGAGCAATGAACCAATATATATATTTAAATCAATAGACTAAAAATTTATATATTTAGATATTACATGCGCGCATATTTAGCGTTATCCTACACAGTGATTAAATAATTAAATTCGCGGACTCTAATTTTCTTCTACAAATCAGGCGTTATTTAATGCATTTCCACGCCCATGGGTGATTTTAATATGTGTTATATGTGCTGTGATGACCTTATGAACATTTTTCATCACGAATCTGGGAGGTCTACCGCATATAATTTGTCGTTAGCATCATGCGTACATAATTTTAGCGCAATGCGACCATAAATTTAATTGATTTATCCAATAATCCGGGGTTGCGCAGATAAGGTTAGTAGTCATTAATTGTGTACGTACATAATTTTAGCGCAACAGTGACCGTAAAAATCGATTTATCCTATAATGCCTGATCTCGAAATCAGAAAGCTTAGTGGTCGTTAAACGTGTATGTACATAATTTTAGCGTAATGCGACCTAAAAATCGATTTATCCGATAATCCTGATCCGGGGGCAGAATCCATAGACCCCTAGGCCCGCCTGGATTATGTTAATTTTGGGGTGGGAAGGATGCGCATAGCCGATTAATGTAGGTAACGCGGCTCGCCTCCGGGGTATAATGACGTCAGGTTGCGATCGTAATACGTCATAATTTCGTATCTAGTGCATGTGCACTTAGCAAGCATCCTTCATCATTGTACCCCCGGTAGAGGGCCCCGTGTTACTACTTTGGACCTTTTATTTTTGGCAAAAACTGCTAAAGAAATACCTGCAAGAGTGATAAGAGTATGCTAAAATTTTTCATGTTTTTTTAAAAATTGTAGAGTTGAAAATCACTTTTTTGGAGGTTGAAGACGATTGATCAGTGGATCACACGCGAGGGGTTCCAAATTTCTCTCATACGTATGTATGTTATTAGTCGATTTTTAATTGGTTCTTACTTAAAATGATCCCTGTAATGGATTACGTAGAGTGCGACTACCCTCCTAATTAATTCCGCTTTTTGCAAGACCTGACGTAGGAAGCGATCATGAAGCTCGTGACGGATGCTCGTTATAAAATGATATTAAACTGGCGGATTTAAAAATTTAAAAAAGCTGGTTCACTTGAGTTAAGCCGATGACATAAGTATACTATTCGGTTCAATAAATTTAATATTGCAAATTCATTTTCACATTAGCATATTGCATTACAACAGAGGCTCTAGTAATATGAAGGTTGCACTGGTATTGACAATTTGCGCGATTTTGTTCCTTCAGCCAGTCGTGAAAGTAATTTACTGATAAAAATCAGATTTTCAGACACGCATAGATCTTTGTTCTGGACCTCTATAATCCATAAAAGTCTCTATATCAGAAAGATACATCGAACTAAATTCTATAAGTTTTTGGCCTTCTCTGACACCAATAGATAGAATTTCATGAGAACCGTCGAAATATGACTTTTTGCCCCTTAAACTAATTTTTGGGCTTTTTCTTCATCTTAAAAAGGTTTTTGATATCCGAGACTCCTTACAAATATTTTATACTAAAGAGACGTCTTATTCGTGAAAGTTTAATAATTCAGCGATTGCATTCCGGTGAGTCAGGCTCTAAACATTTTTAAAAGTGCCTTTTTTCGGCTAAAACGACTGGGCACTCGTCAACGGCAGTGTTTTCTGACGTTTCGGACAATGCTCTTTTTTCTAGAACATACATTTAATGAATTTGGAAAAACTTTTTAAAAAATTGAGTAAATTTAACAAATCATTGTCAAAAAATGTGTAAATGGCGCAAAGCGCCGAAAATTTGAAACTTTTGAGCCAAAAATGAGCTAAAAACGCTTGAAAAGGCACACTTTTTACAATTTTTACAAAAAAATCAACAATTCTGCGGGGTCGCAGACGATTTTGCGGGGTCATTCTGGACAGTCCAAGCCCTCCTTCAACTGCCCCGTAGCAAAACGTATGATTGCGTTGGTTTTGTGCATTTACGTGTGTAGATTCAAAAATTGAAACAAACGTTGGTTTTTTTAAATAAGCTGTATATAAATAATTTAGTTTTGTTTCAGTTTTCAATAATTTTTTCATAAAAAATTAAACAATGCGTCCCAATAGGGTATAATTTTCTCTTTAAATTTAGCTCTGACTTAGATTAATGGGGTTTATTTAAGATCGCTTAATAGAAATACCCTATGGCTATCGGATCTCGATTGGTAGCTTAAGATTTTCAGAATTCATTAAAAGCATCAAATCTTTGTAAACCATTTTTTGTAAAATACAACGTAATTCAAGTGTAAAATGATTTAGAAAAACTCAAGTAATGGGACTTAAAGCAACTATTTCGCTTTGTTGCCTATATTTCTCTCCAAAAAAACGATTGCTGCTTTACAATACGTCAAACACGCCTGTATTTAATGTGTACCCTCTTTAATAAGCACTCTGTAAACGAGCTATGAGGCGATGTCAATGATTGGTATTCCATTCCTATATGGGCCGCAGCCAAATTCTGTGGGTTGAAACCGGCAACGATACAGAAAAGTCAAAAATTCAATTCTGATATCGATTTTGGCAGGTTAGGTTCAGATCCTGGAGGCAGTGTAAACCCCCTAACCCTTAAGCCCGTGTGTGACTTCATTGCATTTATATTTGCATTGTGAAATAAATAGAAGATTCCCAAAAATAAAATAAAGAAGAAAAGTCAGTAAAATCAGTGAAGCCTGAAACTATTCCATCTGTCTAACCTCATTTCATTTGTTTAATTTTTGAAACTACGCTCGTTCCTAATATTTGAAATTATAAGATATACGTAATTCTAGCACTTTTTTCAATCTGGTGCAGATTACGCCAAATTTTTTGAAATTTGTTAAATGATGATTAATTTTCAGTCGGTGATCACAAAGATAGCATCCGCTTTCATTACAGCTCAGTGTAGTTGCTCGACTATCCAAATTTTCATTTTTCCATTGAAGTTTTGAATCTACATTCTGCCCAGGAATACCGCTCAGTCTCACGAAAACGCGTTGCATTTGTATGAATAGGCCATATTCCACTATTTTTCGAAAAAATTTCAAGAATTCTTTCCGGGTTGTACCTGCTGAGCGTGTTAAAGTTAATAAAACTTGAGATGCTTTTGCACAAAATCGCCAAAAATTATGAACTTTTTTTAAACAATTTGCTTTAGAAATCATTTTTCATCAAAGTGACATCGTAAACCTGCGAAAATCGCTATTCCGCACATTAACCGCTAATTTTTTATTAATTTTTGACAATTTTGGTAAAAGCTAGGGACAGCGTCCAGTTATGGGCATCGGGATTCTGGGGACCTGGACCCTAAGAGTCTGAAAGACCCCTAAAAATCGATAGACCCGAGAATTGAATGTTCCACGCTATTTTTGGCCATTTTATTCCGTCATACCCTCCCTAAGAATTTTGTTTCCACCCGTGCATGGTACCGCCCCGCCCCCTTATTAAATCAATTTGGGGGGACCCGCCACTGATCAAAGTTATTTCAATTTTATAGGCTGGCGTAATTGACACGCAAGACGCGATAAAGGGACGAGTTAGGCGCTACGGATATGATCGATACGATCGATATGATCGATACGAACCCCATGGCCGTAATGGTCACTACGGAAATCGCTATGGCGGATACGACAACAACAACGAATGGCGCGAGCGCGAGAGGTGGGAAAGACGACACGGGTTCTACAACCAAAATCCATACAACAATTATGGCGGATTCGGCGGCAGAGCTGGCTTCATGCCTTTTCGAAGCATTCTTGGAGGGCTCGGGGGACTCGGTGGCGGAGGTTTATTTGGAAAATGATTTCATGATATACTGGATATGATATGATTGGCGCGTGCGTTTACGATTTTCTAACGTTTCCCTTTTTTCAATTACTTTTAACGGACGCATAGATATGGGCGCTTATGAAAGTTTAGATTAGATAATACAGAGTGGTGCGAAAAAACGTCTATTATATCTGTGACGATAACTTTTGTTCTGTGACAGCCATGACCTTTTGGCCTTTTGCACATTACACAAAATTTATCTGGCTACAAGTCTGCGGAGTTTCGTTGAATAATCTTACTTAGCTACGTCAATTTAGCGCTAAACCACTTTTTTAACCTTGAATTTTTAATGGTTAATAAACGAGGATCGACAAATATATTGAATTTTTTGCTAACCGCTATTCAATATGAAATGACTCGAGGCAATAAAAATCATAAAAAGCGCGCAAAACTGATTGAAATAAATTGATTTTACAATATAATACTCATAACATGATCTCTATTATGCTCTTTCACAGCTTAAACCCTTTGGGCCGTATTCACCAACGCCGATTAGGGCTAACCGGCGATTAAAATCTACGTTTAATCAGGATTAGGGTTTAAGCGGTATTCACCAACTTTGATTAAATTTGGCCGATTAAAAAAGATGGCGATTTAATCGGAGATTTTAATCTTACTAGGGGGCAGGTTTAAATGGCCGATTAAGTCATTCTTCAACACTTTCTCAGTTCAGTGGTACAGTTTGAAAGTCATTTTCTTCTTATGGATGTTCTTAACTTTCTGGATGACCTGGACGAAAATGATCAAGAAAATAATATGGTACAGCGATTTCTTCGAGATCGCAGTAATCCATTCGAGCTATACGAAAACGAAGTTTTTCGTCTTCGATACAAGCTTCGAAAAGAAACAGCTAGGGAATTGATTTTTCTTATAGAAGATCGCCTTACTCAAACAAGTCGCCGAAATTGCCCGATTCCAGCTTATTTGCAAGTATGTATAACAAACAAATTTTATTCATTAATGAAACCACGGTAGCGAAAGCTTTCTGCAATATAAATTGTATGTTTCATTCATATATTTATATATTGATGCACGCTAGAATTCGAATCCAAAGCAAATTCACTTCCATTTGTGAAACGAGGCTGAGTTGGCCACTGCAGCTGTGACATTTTCGCCTGATAATACCTCATTTTAGCAACCGCAGCTTCTTTTTCACAAGCAATCACATCCATGCGAGCGTTATGTTCCTTTTCCAATAAACTTTTCTGAAGCTCGATTAATTCTAGACCAGCAGAATTTTCTTTATCGCGCTTTACTGAAAGCTTGGCCAATTTACAAGCTGGTTCTCCTGTATTCAATTTGGAATTTGCGAGTAAACTCTCTTCCACTTCTTAAAATTATAAAGCGTGAAATCTACATATAGGGTGGTCCAGCATACATCGGCAGCAAACAAATTCTGGGGGGTCCGGATGGGATTAAATGGCAAAAAAGAACCAAAAATAGCAGTTCTGGGGGTATAGCCAGAATTATCGATTTTAAGGGTCCACCAGAATCTTGGGGTCTAGACCACACATGGACGTGGGGTGGGGGTTTGGGGGGGTTTAAAAACCCCCACAGATTACTGTAGACCCCACATAATTCTATTGTTAGCAACTTTTTGCGATTCTACCCTACCACCCCGCGAACTTTTTGCTGTCTTTGTATGGTTAACACTGATGGCGGCCGCGCCTTTAGGTTTAAGCTTAAGAGCGTGGGAGCGATGCGAAATGCCTGAGACACAGAGCGCCACAGGGTATCTGATTTTTCGAATTTTGGCGGGATAGGGGTGGATTACTGATTTTGGAGACCCCCTTTTTCCCTATTACCAGTATGAGGTGGTCCACCCAGAACTTCTTACTGTAGGTAATTTTTCTCTAAGTAAGATACAATAATGCCCCTTCGATTTCTTCGAAAAAAGAAAAAAGAGCTGCAGGTTCTTGTGCTAAAGTTCATTAGAACAGCAGTGCAAGACGTAGCAAAAGCAACAGAATTCATAAGAAAGATTGATTCTGTGATAAAATTCCTCCTCTGTGCCTCTTTCATTAACGTTCTACAGACGAAATTTGAAGTGATATTTGCTAAGCAACGAATTTCAGTGCACTTTATGTTCGGAATTAGCCGTGAAAGCCTAGCTAATGAAACATTGCACTTGTATACAGCAGTCAATTCTCTAGTGCGCAAGAAACCATAAGGATGTAGCTTAAGTATTTAGGTGTCATTGATGTATCTGATCGGTCGATCAGCAGTTCCGCTCCGCCTCTATAGATTAATGCGCTTAAGCATCGTTTTATAACTTTTATCGATATAAGCCATTAAATTGTATTGTTTGAGAAGCGCGATTTCGCCGAAAATTGTGAAGCAATAAGCTTCTTTGATAGATTTTTCAGGCGGCATAGATGGCCCATTTCAAAATGTTCTTGGAGGACTCGGCGGAGGAGAATTATTCAGAAAATGATTTGGTGATAATGCTAGTATGATATGATAAAAGCGTGCGTTCACGACTTTTCAGCGCTTTTATTACTTTTGCTAACGCGTGAATTTGGACGCGTATGACCTCTAGATTAGACAGTAACCGATCGATTGAAAGTTTCGTAAGCATACGTCTTTACAGCACGGGAATCCTTAGCTGACTTCGAAATTAGAAATTTTTTGAGAAGTAACTTTTTTGGGCAAAAACAGGACGATTTTTTCTCTAGAACATAAATAATTACAGAAATGTTTTGAAAAAATTCGAGTAAGCTAAACAAAATTAAGCTGGAAAAATGTGTATAAGACGCTAGGTGCCGAAAATTTGACATTTCGATCTGGAAGTTAGATAAAAACCTTTAAAATCATAATTTCTACGACTTTTCTGGAAAATTGTCAATTTCGGGGTCTTAGTCGTTTTACGGGGTCAGTCAGTAGCCATTCTTGGGTTAAGAATCTTTAGAATGCGATTAAAAGTCTTTGACGTTATCCTACCTCCTTTTCCCAAAGAACGCGTATGTATCTTCGTATCCCTGATTATTGCCCTTAACGATTGGTTTACACTTTTTACTGATTAGTAATTTGATTGCGTATTTTTTTACCAAATTCATGGAGAAATAATCTTTTTTCATGGGTTTTTGAAGTCAGGTAACTTATCTTGGCATTTGCCCGATGGCTCGTTGTTAGATTTATTCCAGTCTTTCGTACTCATTAGCATTCGAATATTTTGAATTCAATAATTATTTTTCTTTACAACTGGCATGATCAAACATTAAATCAGGGCATTACCGAGGGATCACGTCGTGCAAGTAATGATTTTTAAATTCGGTTTATTGAAAGAAAATTATGCTGATAATTCAATTCTGGATGGGCGAATAGCGAGAGGAAAAATATGCTAGATTTTGTCAACTTATCCATTTTATTATGTTATTTTTATTTTGAATACAATTTTTAATTTAAATTTCATTTTGTTATTTACGTTTGCTCAAATTAACTTATTGCCGTGGATCAGCAAAATCTTATTACCTCTGGATAAAGATCAACTTTCATTATTTCCTCGATTTTATATTCATATACACGACCAGTCAGGCATGTGGAGGATGTTTGGAGGTCTAGACCCGCTTTCTATGATAAAATAAATTCTTCGGAAGATTAGCAAAATCTGAGGCGAAAAAATCAACGAAAATAAAAAAATTTTCAACGATTGCTTTAAATTTACAAGCGTTAATTAATTTACAGTTTCTACGGCTATTTTAGCATTCCATCCTAGGTTTGGAATTCATTCTGCCCCAGAAAAGCTCATGAACAAGTAGGTGGATGCATATGTCAGATGAGGCAGTTTGTAGAGGACAAAAATCTAGATTTCTTATTTTATCCGACAAAGTCATGAAAATCAATATTAACTTAATTAAAGATAGCACTAAGACTATACAATACGAGAATTTTGGTAAGAAACCTTCATTTTTTCACCGGTTTTGGCCCTAATTTTGACATAATTTTTCCTTTTTCTGGGTCTGACTTAACAGAATTCCTTCGAACTTATTATCATGCCTAAATAGTAATCTGGATTGAGGGATTTATGCTCAACGCTTTATTAGCAAGTTTTCATCCCGACCTATCTTTGACGATTCGAAAAAAATCCAATATAGTTAGCATTGATTTTCGAATCCTTAAAAAACTTTTCTAAATGTCGACATCGTTTAGCAAAAGCGGTTTCGCCAAAAATAAGAGCTGGATGTTTTGTAAGTACTACGCCAAATGTTTGTAGTCGAAATCCAGGTTGCAATTTTTTAGAATTACGTCAATTTGATGACGCTCTGTCAAAAATGCATGATGCGTCTCCCCAGATCATGTGATTTTTTCTTTGAGCGTTAATTTTTCTATGTTATCATAATTTAATTTTTAAAATAAAAAATGAATAACTTCATTAGTGATAAATACAAAGAATCATAATAATTCATCCCCACTAAGCAGAGAATTTACATAAATATTGGAAAAATTGTTGATTAATTTCGTTTCAGGGATATACAAATAATATCCATAATAACGTAAAGGGTTTTAATTTAAATTAATTTATACAAATAATAAAAAAAATCAATAAAATGGATAAAATATATATAATTCATAAAATTAAAAATGGTTCTAATATCAAACAATTCAAATATTAAATAATGAAATAATTTAAACAATATTTAAATACACTAATTTAAAAGATAATTAAATGAAACAATTTAAACAATAAATTAATGAGATATTTGAATAAAAAATTTAAATTTAATGTTTCTCGAAGAACAATCAATCGGAATTCTGTGCTATTTGACAAATAGCCGGACAAAGAAGCAAACAACTTTGATTGATTATTCGCAAATCTCTACTTTTCGTTTTGCTGTATCTAAAGCATGCGAGTAAACTTGTTTGTGAACTCGGGTTATCCCATAGTAAACATTCACGTTATCATGCATGACGTAATAAAATCAGAATTGACTGTCAAAAATTTTAAGGAATACGCAGATGGTTTCGATAATTTTTTGTTAATATTATTGACAAGTTTTCCACCCATTTTATATAAAAGCACACCTTAGTAACTCTAACGCATTTTGCTAGATTATTCTATAGATTCGATTCGGATAAACAGATTCCTATTTAATTTTTTTATTAGAGATCGCATTACTGTTTTTGTTCTGCGATGAAGATAACTCTGCTAGCGATATTATGTGTCATAATTTATACAGTTTCAATTGATCGAGTAAGTATGGTGAAAGTATTGATTCAAAATGGAAAACTCACTCAGTGATTAAATTAAAAAATTTTACATTTCTCAGTAAATACGGTCAGAAGGTTTCCGGATTAGTCCGGTTTCCGATTTCTGCGAAAGTGAAAACTAAATGTTCTATTAGCGTATTATGATCTACATCGCACGTAGCAGTGCCTAAAAGGCGATAAAAGTGCCAGAAAGTTCGAAACAGTGGAAAAACAATTTTCGACATTTCTTATCCACCTACATCGGCATTGTCATCGAAACGACGCAAAATACACGAAAAACATTACGTAATTCAACTTTGAAGGGTGCTCCGGATTCTGGGTTCCAAGCACACGTGTGCATGAGGGGAGGGGGTTTGCATCCCCCAGATGGTCGGATACCCTCCAAAAACCAAAACACCACCCCAGAATTCAAGTTTTGAATTTTGTTTTGTTTTTCTCGCAATTTTTTGATGCCAATTGATAGTGCTAGATGAGAAACGTTTGAAAATAGTGTCTTATTCGCCTAACCACCAATTTTAAGACCATTTGTTGACATTCGCTCACCCCAAGAATTTCGGTGCTGCCCACCTATGGTTCAAGACCCCCTCTGACTGTCATCATCAGTCTTTCTCGTACTAAACTTCCTCTTTCCGAAAACGTGTTAGTAAATCCAAAAACCAGTTTAGTAGGTTATGCAGATGACATTAAAATTCTCATAGTGAATTAAAATAATTGTACTAAGCTAATTCTTGCTAATTTAGCTAGGTGAAGCAAAGGATCCTGAGCTAATGAGTACGCACAATCAGATTTGGTGTAAAGTCGAATCCTTAGATTACTGTACGACCAGATGCATACAAACTAATGCAATTTCATTGAGTCAGAAACAGGCGGGCGCTTGGGAAGCTTTGAGGGGTTCTTGACCCAGAAGAAAAAAATGGATTTTTCGTATAAAGAATAGAGCAATAAAAGTCTAAAATGAATGAAAATCTAAACCCTTCTGCAAAAATACTGAATTCGACGAGAAACTGTAGAATAAAACTAAATTGAATTGAAGTTAAGAATATTTAGGATGAATGTAGCTTATGCATAACTCGCATTGTACTATTGTACAAGCAGCATTTAACTTTCCAAAAGCTACCTGGCTGAAAATCTTCATTTTTGTCCACAGTTCAATGAATTTTAGGCAAAAAATTATTTTCAATTTTAGACAAACCTTGCGTTTGGAGGTCATATTGTGAAACGATATGACTGGCAGCAATGGGCAAACGGCAACCGCCGCCGTGAGGAGGAAGACAGGTGGCGCGATGAGGGCAAGCGATGGCAAGGAGAGGGCGATAAACGCGGAGACGATGATTATGAGCGTCGCTATAATCCGTATTCACAACAAAATGATTCCTGAAAAATTATTAGATTTTGTTAATTTCTGATAAGTTATGATGGCTCTTATCCCTGTATATGTAAAACATAAATGGGCAGCCGGCAGCCAAAGTCTGGTGGTCTGGCCTGTTAGGTAAAAATCAGACGCATGCACGGAGAAGTTCGGAGTCTAGACCACATTTAAAATGGGAAAATTGAAAATTTACTCAGGAGCATGAGGCTGAATGAAGGCCAAAAATAGATGAAAATAAAAAAATTTTTTCAAAAATTGCTTTAAATTAACTGTAAAGCGTATAATGTCGAATTTTCGACACTATTTCAGCGCATGCCAGTTTTTGAGCTCATTTTTACCCGAATGGTTTAAGTTTTGACTTGCCCAGACCGGCTGATCTCCCTTTAATCGGCCGTGCTGTGTATCTATGGTATAAAATCACGAAAAATCGTTAAGGAGCAGGAGCGGATTTAGGGGGCGGGGCTGAGGGGGGCGGCTGCCCCTTCCGCTAATTGGCCCAAAATAGTGCGCGAAATAAGTGATTTTATGAGCGATTTTCAGCGATTTTCGGGTTAAAAGGGCTAATTTTCAGTCCAAGTCAGGGTTCCACCCCCCTTAGTGGTTCCCACCCCCTTAGGAAAATCCTGGATCCGCCACTGTAAGAAGTCAAGAATTATATTCTGGGATCTACTTCAAATTTTGGTTTCCTAACCTTCCCTATTCCCAATGGTTGGGCGTTCAACCTTCTGAAATATAAAATAATGTCGCGTAATTTTTGGTAATACAACGCAAAATTATACTTGAATGTTCCAACTAGTTCCCTGTTCTTCGGAAATTGAGCTAAAAGTTAAGTCGAAGTTCAAACTTAAGCCATCCGTGTCAAATTATATTTATGTTTAGGTTCAAAAACAAAATTCTGGAAACCGATTATACCTGCACTCGTAGGACATTCATTACGATTTATGAATATATGGATCGTAAGCAAATGTGAGTGTTCTGACACAACCTGTGTTTCTTCAAGGGTACATAAATAAAAATAAATTAGTGTTACATTTGCAGGTAGTCATTCAATAATTACAAAAACAGCTGTCGAGAATGATCGAAAAAGTTTGCAAGACGTACAGCATGATTTTATCGAGCTTAGATAAATGCAAAAATTCTGGTATTGTCAAAACGATTTCGCTGCATTTTCAGACTGGCAGAAGTCGTGAATAATTTCTGACCGATGGATTTCTTCCTAAAAAATTATTAGTCATATCGTATTTTTGGGAATCAGTGACCTAGAATTCGTGAATTAGTGCTATATCTTTTGTTTGCTCATTAAATCAGATTGAAAGGAAAGCGTCGTACAACTTCAACAATATACTTAATACCAACTTTTTCTCTTGTGGAATCAAACATGTACCACTGCTTGTTTTCTAATAATAACATTTATGTCTATGCATATGAACCGACTTAAATTCTTCCCGATTTCATGTCATTTTTTAAATTTCGATCGCTTTGTATTGTATTCGCTGTTTTTCTACAGCTATTTTTGTAGCAAAATTTGTTGGAAATGATCGCAAAATCCGAAGAACCGAATATAGAATAAACAGCAGATCGAATAAATAGCACATTTATCACCAAAATAATAACTCTGTCTCTTGGTCAACACTATAGATGTAAACTTTGCCGGAGTAGATAGCTTTTTCAACAAAGGATGGCCTTCAAAAACTTATAAATACTAAATTAGCGTAAAAAATACTAGACCACCATTCATTACCAGTTTCAGATTATTCTAAAAGCTATTTAGTTCTCTTTTGTCTAATTCGCTCCAAAAAAATTCACGTTTTTCTACTCTTTTAGACTTTCCATACCCATTCTTGGATGGGGGTTTTTGACCCTTCCAAAGGTCGAATACTGACCCCGCAAATGGCTGCGACCTCAGAATTGTCATATTCATGAAATTGCAGAACATGTGCCTTTTTAAGAGTTTTAGCTCACTTTTGGCTCAAACGTCTCTAATTTTCAATGTTAAGCGCCATAAACACATTTTTTGACTATATTTTTGCTTAATCTGCCGGTTTTTTCAAATTTTCCTCAGATTTTTTATGCTTTTATATTCTAGAAAGAACGAATCCTAAACATCGAAAAACAGTGTTTTTGACGTGTACCTATCATTTTAAGCCTGAAAAGGCACTTCTAAAATTTTTTGGGCTGATTCTCCTCCCGAAATTTAATATGCTGTAATGTCTGGATTACCCTTTAACCCCTTCACGTACATATCTGGCAGACACAGTGTGTGTATGGAGTGTGCGACTGAAAAGGGCTGAAAGAGGATTCCCGAATGCCTCTGTTACGTCGATCGACTATAAATTCGAAGGACGCCCTGCGTATGATGCCCACTCTATCCCAATGTTTAAATACATTTTTTCTCGCTTTTAAGCACGTTATTGTGGCCCGGACACTTTAAAGTAAACCCGGATACTTTAAGGTACCTTAAAGTGTCCGACCGGACACTTTAAGGTGCCGGACACTTTAAGGTGTGACACCGGCAACGATTATGTGCACTAATCAATGGACGACGGGTTTACTTGCTATAATGCTCATGATAACAAAATAAAACACCTGTAAATACAATTGCAGTTTGTTTTTAGAAGAAGTAAACATTTTAGATTATGTTTATACACACTTATGTGAAGCATAAAGAAGCTTACACTTTTTCAGAGACCGCACAATATACTTCGATTTTTTGCGTTGCTTATAGAAAAGTCTGATTCTTAACAGATTATGCGACTTTAAGCACATGCAGAGATAGCTTTTCCTTAGTCCCCTCCTTTTGCATCCTTAATAATCCACAATCCAACGTATATTCTTCTTTTTTGTTCCATCAGAGCATTTTTCTTTGCTAGTAATCTACTTTTAATTAGCATGATTTGAGTAAATCAGTCAGTAAGCACATATGGTAACATGCCGCAATGATGACAGCAGTCAAAGAACGCGGAAAAAATATTGTTCTGAACATCAGTATTATTTTTTAACAAGGTAACCTTTAACTTATTTAAACAGATCAAAGGTTTTCAGCACAAGCTTTACGCAAATATTGTGTGTGAAGAACACTTACGCTCGGATTCGTAATCCTGACGTTACATGAAACATTTTGAAAAATTACGCGTAGTTCTGACGTTACATGGAACATTTTGAAAAAAATTAAACTTCTGCAACGCTCTGGAACTAAATTTATTTTTCAGTGTAAACTTCACGTAACTACCAGGTGTAAAAAATACAGTGAGACTCGTAATCCGGACTTTGCGGAACATATTCTGAAAACATTTGACGTTCTGCAACGCTCTGGAAGTAAAATAAATTTGTAGTGTAAATTAAAATTTGCAATAAATGAATAGTGCAAACTTCACACAACTACTAGGTGTAGAGAAAAAAGAATCAGATTCGTAATTCTTACCTTACGTAGAACATTTTGAAAAAAATAAAACTTCCACAAGGCTCTAGAACTAAAATTAATTTGCAGTGTAAACTGTGAACAACCATAGAGTGCAAAGATTTTAGTCGGATTCGTAATTCTGATATTACTCTGATTTCCATTTCATTCAATTTATCCCGACTTATAAGTGGGAAACTTAGGCAAAGAAATCTGAGACAAAATCTGTTTTTTAACACCATCCACTAGAGTGTAAAGATTGAACGCTTAGAATTAACTCCACTTTGCGTGTAAGAAATTTTGCAGGTAAGCCAAAGGGTATGTCTCCACATCGGAAAAAATGCGACTTCATCAATAAAAAATGCATCCACACAGTAGTGCAAATTTGATTCGTAGTATTAAAATATTCAACTCTTGAGAAAAGATTAGAAATACTTTAAATCACTGAAAAAGGACGGGCCATTCTGGATAAAACGTTAATTCATGGAGCATCAACGTGCATCCTTTTAACCCATATTCATCAAGATGTCCTAGCAGGAGATTCTCGAATATATCATGCATCAATTTAACCAACTTGCAAAGCTTTTAACTCTTACACTGGTGTTCTGATGAAGATGTAGATTTGAGAGTAAAAGCTAATGCTGTTTCGCCATATCAGTGGCTAGTTATTTTGAGGATTTTTAAGCTCAATAAGCAATAAACATAACCTGGACGCATTGCGCATGCTGGTTTTTTTGCAATCGATTCTAGTCTCGGAAGAAGATATTACTAGTTTATAATCAGGTAACATACTATCTAGTGGAGCCGCATTTTTCCCAATGTGGAGACATATTATACTAAAACCAGGCAAAGGTAACCCGTGATCCGTAGTACATTTTCCTATATAGGTTTTTGGGGATTTTTACACAAATAATTTGGCAGAGATATACAAGTAGGAAACTCGACCAAAATGTGTTTTTTCAGCCCCAGATGTGTACGCTCTTAACACCACTACTCCGAAAGTCGCTTAAAAAATAAGTGTTTCGAGCTTGTTCAATTGTCTACATTTAAAAAAACTAGACTAACCAGAATGCAAAACTGCGTTAGCAAAATTGTGTGTCCGATCAAAATTTAAAAAACTACATGTTATAACGTTACAGTAAAACTTTACACGCTCGTCACACAGTGGCTATTGAGCGTAAACGAAAAAATCTACGAAATCTTTTTCAATTACCTATCTTTTAAAAAAAACGGACAATAATAATACAGAAGTGTCTCGTTATAGCGGTAGGTGGGTAATCACTTTTTAGGGGGTCGAAGTATATTATAGGTACGCGCTACCTACGATTTAAAGTACGAAAAAATAACGTAGTCGAACATATGCCCGGAGTGTACAGTCATTTCATGTAAAGCACGTAGGTGCACACTAAAGTACGGGTCCTCTACCCGGTACTACAATTATGCCGAATCGTTAGCTTGAAATAGTCAAAAATATGTGAAAAGCACAAATTCAGGTAAAAAATACTAAATACAGCAGCTTTGTAAACTGCTTCGATCTTACGGTAAAAAATGGGTATTTTTCAGAAGTCACTTTAGTCATAATTTAGCCCAAATTTCCTGATCCAGAATCTTCTACTGCTACATAGATTAAAGGAAAAAACGTCAAAAATGTACTGTCAAGTGTAAATAAATACACCAGCCTCGTAGTATATCTTTATTTCCGCACAGAAAGCTGAAAAGAAAAACTTCAAACGTGTCAATATGCGATAATAATTTTACTTCAAGAAATTAAAATTAAAGTTATCGAATTTTGAATAACAGTTACAAATACGCGAAATGACAATAACAGTCAATAATACCAAAATAATGAAATGACAATAACAAAAAATAGTTATAAATACGTGCTAAGAATCAAATCATTCGTATGTCGTTATTGATACGAAACATTTTGCCAAATTTTTTAGTGAATTTGCACCCGGTGACATCGTTTCGAACAAAATGCCGACCGTAGCACCAATCCACTGAAAAACTACGGGCAAAAAACGATCAAAAAATAATTCATAAATTGATAAAGACTTTCCGCTCAATTTTAATAATTAAATTTTAGGATGAATAATCGGAGTCGCTTCCAGCGCCAGGTAAAACTGTGATAGAAATCGAATGCCCGTTCAAAGGGTTCGAAGTTTCGGCAATAAAAAAGACCAGCATAATAATAAAAACGCCGAACCCGGCATTGCTTAAGTTTATCCATCTCAGAAATACCCAGCGCCAGACATAGACCCGTCAATATAGCGCTATAAGCAAGTATTATAAGAATACCCAGCGCCGGACATAGACCCGTGAATTCAGCGCTATAAACAAATATTATAACGAACGGCGCTACTATATATTTGGCGGGTCAAAATAACGCATTTTGGGCGCCAGGAAACTGCAAGAATGACCGGCACTCACCGGTTTTGCCAAAACCTGCCGTAGCGACCACAGGAATACGCGCGTTGGCCCTCTGTCTCTTGAAAGCGCGCTAAAACGGATCGTATGACCTTGCCAAAAAATGTCCTGCATGTACACCATACGTCGTAAGTAGGCAAACACAAACAGGCGTACTGACCATTGAATGACCCTTCGACATTGACCATGCATTCGGCGTATTGACCCGTACGCACTACGTTTTCCCATCAAATTTGTCATCAAGTATAAATGCATATACACTCCCTAGGGTCGGTATGGCCCTCTCTCTCTCATCGCATTTTTTGCCAGCATTTTACACTATTGGGTCTCTGGTTTTTCGAACATATGCTTCACATGCATGTACTGAGTTTTACGGACACCAGAGATTTGCGTCTTTTTACTGGCTAAAAAACTGGCCGACTGAGATGGAAAATCGATAGCGTCGGAAGCTAAGGCAATGACTTTGCTTTTCTTGGCATATTGCCATGAATATTTCGCGTCCCGCCAATATTGACCGTTGTGTAACTCTTATTTACGACAGAGCTGATGTGACAATAAATAAATTACGGCAATAGTGAATATTGCATCAAATGCATAAAGGTATTCTCAGAAATAGTATATCCTCGTTTCGCATTCGCTTAAATAATAGAAAGTCGACAATACAACAAAATGAAAAGAAAAAAGGGAAGTTAGGGAAAATGTAACAAAATTTGTAATGAATAAATACGATGAATAAATAAGATGAATAAATAAATAAATAAATAATTAATTAATTAATTAATTAATTGATTAATTAATTAATCAATTAATTAATTAATTAATAGATAAGTAGAATGAATTACGCTGTTAGTAAAAGGAAAACAAAACGTGAGGAATAGCACGATTGATGAGGAATGATATATATTATGAGACATAAGTTGTTGCGACGTGCGGAAGAGTTTATTAAACGCAGCAGAATATATGAAAAATAGCAACCAACACAAAATTGCAAAGATGCCTAAATACAAGATTGATGATTTGATTACTGATGCAAAAAACGGATGGTGCAATAAACCCTGAATGAAATTTTATGTGTTAAAATTAAAATTTTTAAAATTTAATATCTTCTTATCTGATCTTTCAATTTTAAATTTTAAAACTAATTGAATTAAATATAAAATAAAGTACACTACAAGACTTTGAAGAATTAGTCAATGAAATTTTCAAAAAAATTCTTATAAATCAAACTCTACGATGCAAGGCCGAAAGTTTTCTGGATAAATAAGAGCAGCGGAATTTGAGAAAAGTCACTGCAAGTAGCCTGCAAGTGAAGCAGTCACCTTTTCGTGAGATCGCGATATCCGAATTTTCTGGTGTTGTAGAGTCAATTTGGTTCGGTTTTTAGTGTCATAATCACTTTCAAAATTTTAGGACAGGCCCATATATACACACATGTGGGCAGGGTAGAGGATTTGAGTGGTTTCAGCTGATCTACACGCTCTGATACAAAAATTAGCGACAGCGATATTAAATTTAGGGTCAATTTTAGAGACTATGAATAAAAGCCATGCTGAAATAGCATTTTTAACAAATAGCTTTCTTAAACGTATTTAACTTCCTGTTAGCTTACAAAACTGCTTAAATCTGGCAATTAGAAAATATCGCTATTCTGTTTCCTATCAGACTGCGTGTAGGAGCAAAAGTGGTGACTATGGGTCTAGACCATGCTTGTTCTTGAGGGGGTTGACCTCTCCCCAGAATGGCATCTGACCCCCTGCAAAATAACTCTGATCATTCATAGGTAGCAAGAAAATTCTGAGGGGTGCAAGATTTTTTGAAGGTCAAAAATGGCCTTAAAAATGGTGTTATGGCGAAAAACACCATTTTTCGACGTTTCTCATCGAGCACTATCCATTGGCATCAAAATTTACGAAAAAACGAAAAAAATTTCAAAAATTGAATTCTTGGGGCGGAGTTATTTTGATTTCTGGGAGAAGGGGTTTGGTTTCTCGGGGGAGGGGGTGCATACCCCCCTACCCCCCACGCCCAGGTGTGCCTGTGACCCTCTCCTCCAGAATTGTCGATTTTTTTGTAAAAGTTGATAAAAGTTGTAAAACGTGTGCCTTTTTAGGCGTTTTTAGCTCATTTTTGCCTCAAAAATCTCAAATTTTCAGACATTCGCGCAGTATACACATTTTTTGACTATAGTTTGTCCAATTTGCTCAATTTGTTAATTTTCTAAAGTTTTCTTTTACGTTTTTATGTTATAGAAAGAGCGAGCATTGTTTGAAATGTCAAAAACAGTGTTTTTGACGTGTACCCATCGTTCTAAACCTAAAAAAGGCAGCACTTTCTGAAAATTTTTTTGGCCCGACCCACCCCCGCCCTCCCCTAGAATTACCATGCTGTACATGTGAGGAGACTCCATAATGAAATAATTGAAAATTTCCATGAGGGAGCTCAAGCAGAATAAAGGCTTAAAATTCATAAATAAATAATGTCTTTTACAAAAGCACTTGAAACTGAGCACAAAACATAGCTTAAAACATTAAAACATAGTTTCACATTTTCCAGGGACCAACCATACTGTGAATCAGTGTCCCAGCATATGTTCACGTAGGAGTTTAGAGGATTTAGACCCAGAATGGGAAAATGCGGCAAAATGAAGGCCAAGAAGGGGTGAAAATTAAAAAATTTACTTCCAAAGTGTGCGAAATTGACCAGAAAGTGTGGAATACCGTGCTTTTAACACTATTTTAGCATTTATACCATTTTTTGAATTTATTTTGGCCAAAACAACTCAAATTTCATCTCTCAGTTACTCAAACCGACTGTTTGAGTAATAAAAATAATAATTTAACATTAAGTAGTAATAAAAATTTAATATTCAGTTCGACGACAATCCTTCCAGATTGGTCATGTTGTGAATCTATGGGGTCTAGTCTGTCAGAATGAATAAATTGAAAATTTTCCGGGAAAATGGCAAGGAGAAGGCCGGAAATATATGTGAATCGATAATTTTCCTCAGAAATATTCAGAATCGACCGGAAACTATGGAATGACGTAGTTTCAATACTACATATTTTAGCATTTATATCACTTTTTGAGGTCATTTTGGCTAAGGAAAGCTCAATTTTTTGAACCATTCCAGACCAACTGACCTGATCCTCCCACAGATCGGCCATGCTGTGCAACGTGTATCTATGTTCCTGACTGATCCCGATTATCAAATTGATGCTATGTATGTAGTCTCGGTGGTCATGTAAGCGATGTTCTGTTTTTGAACTACTGCAAAACGCAAATCATAATTCTCCTTTGTCAAAAAAATCAACCGGATCAACAAATCAATGCAGACTAATATCCGGTTCTATTATCCGCCTATCGCTTCATTCATCACCGGAATAATTAATTAACGTTGGCTTTTCGACACTAAAAACTACGTACACCCTATCTCGTTTACTTCAATTGGTCGTTATGTGTTCGAGAAAAATACTTCAATTATACGCCGATTTAGTTCGACATTATTTTTGACGGTATTTTATATATAGTGAAACCTTTTTGGTTCTTGAATCCTTTCTGTTTGTGGGCAACATGTTGTTTCGTATTCTTGCGTTGCTTATTGCGATTCTTGCGCATGCATTTGCTCAGGATTGTAATTTTACGTCTTATAACGAATGCACGAAGCCAAGGCCGACACCTCCCGGCGACAAGCAACCGTCGCCCGCTGGCAGAAACGCTTCTGATAGGCCGCAAATTGGTCCCAGATCCTTCGAAAAACCGCCTGAATTGAGATGTTTAGAAGAGTAAGCATGTGTAAGTCTTATGGCGGTTTAAGGGGCTTGACCTTATAATGTCTACTTACTGAAAATGGGCGTGGAGGAAGTGACTGAGAGTTCGGAACCTCCCCTCTAACCGAGAATCCAGCAGACCATCCCGAAAAATCGGTAAACCGCAGAATTGAATTTTTGATGTTTTTTTGATTATTTTGCCTCTAGGCTGCTGCTGCGTACCTATGTCGCTATCCCAATGCGAAATAGCAGTCGAGCCCTCTTCTACATAATTGCCGATATTTCGGTAAAAATCGAAAGAAGTGTATTGTCTGAACATTTTTAGCAAAATACTCAAAGTGTCAAATTTTCAGCCGACTAATTATTCGACTGAATATCGGTCGATTTACTCATCATTTTTCAGAACTTTTAATCTCTTACACTCACGAAAAAACTAAGCACCGTCTAAAATGTTGAAAAACAAGGGTTTTGACGTGTACCTATTGTTTTAAAGCCCAAAAACGCACTGATTAGAAATGTTTTGGTGCTTAATCCACAGAATTGAGACGCTGTGCAAGCATGAGAGTAAGCCGACCTTGAATCTTACGTAAAATCTAAGGCAGGCTAGGAATGATTAAACTTGACTTTATTTTTGGGCATAAGCGGATAGGCTTAATCCTGACTTATGTCGACCCCAGCATGCGCAAGTTTAAGCCAGGCTTAAGCCTAAATAAATAAAATAAACCTTTATTATGTAACTTATTTTAATTTAAGCGAATTATTTGTAAATTTAAGGTAGGTAAATTGAAGTAAAAAGCTAAACCGAATAAATGTTTAAATAAAATTAAAAATCAAATTAGCTAATTATGGCTTACTTAAATAAGCTAGCCAACCTATCCAAAGTCAAGTATTAAAATAGGTGACATACGACGGCCGAATTTGATACTTCCTATATTTATTACGTCTAGACAATTCAGAAACCGGAACCGGATATACCACGAAAGGGACTTTCATAAATACATCGTAAGAGCTTAAAATTTTGTGATAGGGTAAATAAGCGCCATTTTTCGACTTCTCATCATCTGTTATCGATTAATCAAAAAATTGAAAATAAAATGAACAAATTAAAAAAAAATATTATTATGGGGCTTAGCGGATAGGGAAGGGCTTGAATTTAGGTTCAAAACTTGGCCTTTATGTGAATACAAATGATTTCAAATGCAGTTTGCAAATTCAGAAAAATGTCAAGAATTGAAAATATGATCAGCTTTCAAAATGTCTTCATTTCGATTTATTGCATTTGGATGAAAAAATTTCAAACCAGCAAGCATTTTCAATTTTTTTTAAATTGGGCTAGTTCCGCTGAGCTTTTTTAAAATTTTTTTTAATTGATGTGTCTGCATTTAGCGCCAAATGTCAATTACCGCCACCGTTGCCTACCACCACCACCACCACTGCGACCATTACCACCGCCGCCACCTCCCGCTGGTGGAGGCGCTGGTTCGGAAAGCCCCACCAAAGCCAATTTTGACAAAGCTAGACAATGCTTCCAGAATGTTTTAAAATCAGTCAGGGATGACGTTCAAACGTGCGTACAAAAACAGGATCCGAACTTCCGATTCCGCGAAGTTAAGCCGTAAGACTGCTGTATGCTCTGCTTTTTTACTTGAAAGAAAGTTTGGGTATGTAACGGTGATCTTTTGAGCTAACCACTTTGCACATGTGTCAGATTTTCGGGACAAAATTTGAAAATTCTTTAGCATGATCAGCATACATGTACAGCATGAGAATTACGTCAGAGACTCTATTTTTTGACGTTTCAAACAATGCTCGTCCTATCTAGAACATACAAATGTAAAAAAGTTTAAAAGAAATTGAAAAAAATGGAGTAAATTGAACAGAATAGAGTCAAAAAATGTGTATATGGGCGCGAAGCGCCGAAAATTTGATATTTTTGAGCTAAATTAAGCTAAAAACGCTTAAAAGCGTACACTTTTTTCAACTTGTACCAGCTTTTACGAAAAATCACTAATTCTGGGGAGTCGCATCGCAACCATTTTGCGGGGGTCAGTTGTCATTCTGGGGGGGTCGAACCCCAAACTCCTTCCCCAAGAACACGTCTGATTATTAGCTAGAATTCGAAAAACGATCGATACAATCTCAAGAAGGTTTCGCATTTTTCACTTCTGTTGATGACTTATCGTAGGGATTATTGTTGCCGTGCTGAAGCTTGAAGCAGGATTAAAGCTCACTTTGATGTTTGACATACTCAAAGACGACTATGTAAAGTATGTATGAGCGCGGATTAAGTGGAGGGGCGCCCTCTGTCGTTAAAATGTAGTTCGGGCGCAACAGAGAACAATAAGTATTTTTTGATGATCTTAGCCATTTTTTTATCATGATTTTTCGAATATTTTCGGCGCTTCGCGTTAAGTAGTACACATCAATAACATTTATTCACTTACACGTTCTTGACGCCTTAAAGGCTTTATTTTTACTTTGAAAGAATAGTTCATGTGAAGAACATGTATTTTTTCAGTTCCTTAAATGATTTCTCATATATATTCTTAGCACTTTCTACCGGCTTTTGCACTAACTTTTGTGCGTTTTTCGTAGAAAACGCTTCAGAATTTTTGATCCTTTCGGATCACAGATCACTCTTTCTACAAAAAGAGGGTGGAAAAGCGTTAATTAAGCTCAATGGGCGGCATTTTATACAATTTTTCATTCTATGGAAAATTGGGGTTTGGCTCCTGTCTCCGTCAGATAAGCCCGGATCCGCCACTGTGTTTATTTATGATTTTTGCCAGTAGTAGTAAGTGAGTTAATTATTTTTATTATATTTATAGCATTTCTGTCTTAAAAGAAGACGCGGCCTGTAATTTCGTCCAATTTTTCTATTTTTTGTCATGTGGACATACATAGAACAGGCGATTCACAATTTAATTGAGTAAAAGCGACAGTTGTTTAGATTTAACAACTTTCTGACGGAGCATCGTGATTTTACGATGTATTTTTTTGCGCTTTAGAGTTAATAACGTCCTTCTTTACACGTACATTGCACTAGAAACTCCCCTGCGCAAAAAAAACGAACGTTACAGTCGATTTTTCAGTTTACCAAAAAAAATCAACTTTGCAAACTAAGCCATTTAAATCTTTAATAATCAATTTTCAGAATTTTTATCAGTTTAACAGACAGAATCACATACCACTCAACTATTTAATGAGTCAAAATTTGCTAACCAGACAGCGACCCTGGCATCATGTGTTCTATAATCACAATTTCCCATTTTATCCCTGCTTTCATTTGCATAAAAAGAATTTTTCGCTATCTTATTGTTTATTTTTGGGCTAGTTATCTATTCGACTTATATGCGTCACAGTCCGACATAAATTTAAAACAGCCAACGCTGACATAAAGTCCGGAAATTAGACAAGCAGTCTTTCTAAAAACATTCATACCAATGTTTATTGCATCCGTTTCGACCATTTTTTCAAGTTCCTGTATCGCGCACATCATTTGATTCAAAACTGTCTCCAAATTTTGCTGTTTTTTTCGGTAAGGAGATAAATGAACTAAGACTATAAACAAGCATTACCATTCGGCTTATTGTATGACATGAAAATAGACAATACGGTAATATAACGAAGCGAAAGGCACTAAATGCAATTTTGAACAAAAATAGGCTGTTAATAGGCCTTCTCATCCTCTTCCTCCTCCTATTCTTATGCTCAAGGGTGGATATAGTGTAATTGAAATGTGGATCGGATCTCTCATGCATACATAAACAGCATTAGAAGTCTGAACGATCTTGTGAGTCCAAAAATTCTTCAATTGAATGTTAAAAATTCTTAGTAAGCAAAAAGCGCCATTTCTCGAAGTTTCTCATCGATATGCATCTATGGCGCCAAAAATTCCAAAGAACGAAAACATTTAATTTAATTTTCGGGGTTGTAGAAGTCTTTTGAAGTTTTAAACACTGTCCCCGCTTATATGAGACCCCGCTCGAAGCGGTTTCCTGAATATTTCGGGCGCTACGTGACGAATAATATATCCGTATAACATTCATTCGAGTTGGCGGACTTAGAGCCGTTTTTTATGCTTTCTTCTACCTTTTAGCGCACAAATACAGGAAATAACGGAGTAATTCACGTCCCTGAACTTCTTTCTGTCTATATTTCTTTGATTTTCCGGCATTTCGCACCGAGTTTTAGTCAAAGTTTAAGAAATTTAAGCATATTTTGCACAAAATTTCTAATACTTGCGAGATTTTTCGGTAAAGTTTGCACCAGAAATCATTTCGAATAAAAATAAACTATATAAATCGGCGAAAAACCGTTACTCTGCCAATGAATAACGGGTTTTCGGACCTATGCTTGACTGTTTTGGAAAAAATCATGGTATCGCCCCTCCCCTTACGAAAATCCTCAAAATTTTCTGACTTTGGGCCACGGAGGACGTCCAAATTTGGGTGTGCAATCTTTAACCTTCCTTTTGCATGCATGCTTTGCTGATATTTGTTGCCTTTCGTAATCGCTATTGCACTTGTTCTGTGTTTTACATTAATAAAGTATATATTAAGATTGATTAAATTGATTGATTATTGAGCTAGAGAAATAAATTGTTCATCAGGTCAGACGTTCCACACGACGAACCGGTGGGACATGAGGGCGGATTCAGAGGCCCGCCCGAACACGAGCGTGGCGGAAAAGGTATAGCACACTTGATTAATATTTCGTGCTCAACGCCAGAAGCTAAAGCCAACGCTTTGGCATGTGTTCAAACATTGCCGCCCAGGGCCGAAAATCGAACCGAAGGAACAACCCGACTGACTAAATTCTGCGAAAAAGAAAGCCACTTGCTTGAAAGCGTAAAAAAGCTCAGCTAATAGAGAAAATTCTTCATTGAATTTGTTCATAGTAGACGTGTAATGAGCTAAAGTGTAAAAATAAATTAAAATTAAAAGAAAAATGTTAATTTAAAATGATCGACAGTGGGTCAAAAAAGGTTACAGCCCCTTTTTCGGCAAATCTGGATAAAAAATTTTAGGTACACATTCATTGGATAGACTGAAATGTCCTTGTTCAAATCGGGTAAAATTTTTTTACCATTTATAAGGGATTCGGGTGCCACAGCCACTTGTTTACACCCTACTGTAGTTTTGTGTAAATCTCAAAAGCGTGTTAAATTATGCTATAAATTTTTCATACCCTTTTGACAAAATTTTGTAATTTTTGCGTTTAGTAGGAAGAAGTAACCGCTCTCGGGTTCAGCCAATGTGCTAAGAATCTTTTAGACTAAAGATATTGTCAAAAAAGGGTGCCAAATACTGAGTAATAAAACACAATGCAGAAAGTATGGGGCTTAAGCAATATCAAAGCAGGATATAAACGAATCGTCATAGCGTGCAAACAACTGGCTAGTAGCTAAAATTTTTCACACGGTTGAAACAAGCACATTTTGATTTGTCTAATTCAACTAGTCTAAAATTATATGTTAAGATAAGCCAAGTCACGCCTAGCCTGTCATTATTAAGCCCTGACTTAATAGCGCGAATCGCCGAACAAGCGATTTCGTGTATGAAAATATATCTTGTTTTTTACATCTTCTAATTGGAGTCTAAAGCTCAAATAGTAACTCGACTCAGTAACCTAACAAGTAAATTATTTAATTAGGTTTAGTCCAATAATTCTGCAATTAATTTATAGATACAGGAATTTAAATATTGACTTTAATTTATGCATTTATTTGATTGTTTCTTCAATTGCTCAGATGTATAATGCGTTGTACTTAAATCCGTGTATTATTCTGCTCTTTTTTTCAAGAAATTCACAGATTCACTAGATAATTTAATCGATTAAATAAAATACTGATATTAAAAAGTAGTTTTTCTAGAATATACGTTAGATTAGGTCAATCAAAAATAAAAAAAAGATTAGGAAAAAATATGAATGAAAATAAAAGAAACAAAAATAAAAATTGGATATATATAGTAGGAAAAAGACGTTCTTCGACAGATCCGTGAGCAAGCAGAAACGGATATTTAGCCAAGTTATATTAGAAAAAATATTCTCATCAATGCTTCAGCTTAACACTCCAATGTCAGCAGAAATTCGTGAAAATGGGAAGAACTTAAATGCACCTGTGCCAATAGCACAATATCGGCTAATAGCGACAAAATTGAACAATCGTTAATTGCCTGTCAGGCTCATTTGCCTAAACCACCTCCGCCGTCGCCCGGCGTGACCTTCGACCCCATAAAAATCAAGAAAGCGGCATTAGACCCGAGCGACTTGTCAGAGGATTTTGCAACCGCGATCCGTGTAAAATAACGCCTTGATCATATTTTAATCAGTTATTATGTATTAGCCTGTTTCATTCAGGTGTGATTTATCCTCTAATGTGTAGTACGGAACGCCGAAAATGTGTTGGGATGTAGTAAATGCACAATTTTGGCTATTGGTCTACATAACGATCGTTTGCATATCAAATTTTTAAATATCTAAATTTTCAACTCTAAAATTTAATTTGATTTCATGAGCTAACGCTTAAACATATTTTTGATAATCTAAAAACGTAATGGAAAATAGTCCACATGTACAAAAATGACCTGCTTATTGTAATACGGCAGTAATACTGTATTTGCTAACTCCTTAAGTAATAAATAGGTCGTCTTCTCAACAAGGTTTCTAAAATTTAAAACCTTGAGTTAAATTTTTACTTAAATTTAGTAATTAAGCAACTGAAGTCTCAAATTTAAGAACTCGAGACAGACTAAGCGTCTGCAAAAGACAAATACAGCAGCGATATGCAAATGGAATGGAACTAATAGGCGAATTCAAAACTTTGTGTCGCAATCACAGTGACTTAAAAGCCACGTCATTTTCAGTGTAAAATATAAATGATTTTGAAGAAAAAAACATAAAATTTGAGAAAATTGAAAGGAACTGATCTGTTAAACCTATTTCATCAAAAAGAGCATAAAATTTTATGTATGTCAATGTGCAAAAATTTGAACTGCATTAGATCAGTCAAAGATCACAGGTTAGAAGGTGCAAAAATTGCATATTTTCCAATATGGCGGCCTACATGGCAGCAATATTGATTTTTCTTAAAACTTGTGTATGTCATGCAAGTGAATATTCACTGGAAAGCGCTTTTTCAGCCACATTCCAAAATGCACTCAAGCACGAAATAATATAAAGTAGGTCAAGAGATATAGCTTAAAACGTCATTTTTCCAATATGGCTGGCTCTATGTTGAAAATTTGTATTGAGCAAATCTAAAGAACGAGAAACTTCTGTTTGAAAAAAATTATTGTACACCAAAGGTTGTTCAAAGAGGCAACTGTTTTGCTACTGTCGGGCATTCTACCTACAATGTGTGCATAATTGTAGCAGTAGCAACTGTTTTCGTCAATTTCATGCTACAAAAGTGTAATATTTTAACATTTTTGAAATTTTTTTCACAAAATGTTGCGCCCCAAGTTATTCTATCAGAAAAATATTACTTTTTTTAAAATTGGTTTTGATGGATCTTGAGATTTGCTCAAAAAACCAAAAGGTATGAACCACTTTTTTCAGGTGTCAACAATCGCATACACTTTGTTATGCACTGCAAGCGAGATTACTGAATTCTCAGTGCTCAATTTTTATAAATTTGAAAGCTCTTTGAAAACTGATTTGAGAGTGCATTTAATCATCATATATGACTTCTTGGGTTAAGCACAGTAGACCATAAAGAGCAAATTTTCCATTTTTGGTGAAAATGATGTGAAGCTGAAACTCCTTTATGTACCTAATGGAACAAAATTAAGCCTTTAGTGAGACCGTCAAAAATATGCGCCTTTTTAAACATATCGGCTGAACTTCACTACTAGATACGCATATTTAAATCACATCTCAGTCATAGTATTCGTGTGAGTCAATGAATTTTTTATTTTTTCGTGTATTTTCTGCATTTTTTTCATTTTCCGATTCTATTTTCGAGCAATTAGACTTTGTCTACGATTCCATCAAATCAAGTTGTGCAGTGAAAATGAAACTTCCACATAAACCGAAACTACGGAATTCATAACACGGATACGAATTCTTCAGGGGCAGAATTTCAGCCCACACTTCCATCCAAACTTCCCACCCCCTCGAATCCTTCAAACATTTCAATGCATCATGCTTTTTCCATTAATCCTCCTTTATCAAACCTAGCGTTCGGAGTTTATCGGTTGCCTGAAACAAAAAATAGAAGGCTAGTGTTGATCGTTCGCATACTTACGCGGTGGGGGGGTGGTTCGGGGGATGGGTATGCACCCCAAAAACCAAAATACCCTGCCCCAGAATTCAATTTTTGAAATGTTTTTTTTTGTTTTTTTCTGCAATTTTTTTGATGCTAATGGATAGTGCTCGATGAGAGACGTTGAAAAGTAGTGTTTTTTCGCTATACCACCATTTTTAAAGCCATTTTTGACCTTTGAAAAAATCTTAACCTCCCCGGATTCTGGAGCCGCTCACCTATGACCGTACAGTCTTTCTTCAGGAAACCAATGTTAATTAAAATCTCGACTTTTTTCAGCGCAGCTGATTCTGTTTTCGTCAGGTGGCTCTAGTCTGTTTTATTTGTTTTATTATATTCTTATTTACTTTAATCGTTTTTCACTACTGCACGAACGGCTTCTCCAATTAAGCCCTCGTAGCAACTGGTTGCTTGAAAGTCTTCTTCTCGACGTTTAATGTGGTTTGCTTAACAAGTGGCAAATCTAACAAATTGCCGCAACAAGGTAACCCGTAAAATATTGTGCTACAGAAATAGGCCATCAAAGCAAAAATGGGCCGTTTGAAATGGAACAGATCTATTGCAAGTTCTGACTAGCATTGACAAATGAATCAGGTGCAATTCGGTGAAAAAAGGTACATATGTACATAGGTACAGACGAGTAATAAATGAGCGGCGTGAATGCGTTTTTCTACATAACTGATGATTCTGAATTTCATAGAAGCACAAAATAATTCAGCCTGGTATTCAAGATGCGACAAGCATTTATTTAGTAGATATTTCGGCCTCTGACAGCAGAAAAATTTGAACAACAATTTCGGTATAACGTGTAAATTAACAATATGGCACACTTCCAATTACTGTAAGTTTCCTGCGAAACTATTCGAAAGCGTCGAATAACATTTTTTGCATTTATTGTTATGGTGCCTCTAAACGCATGGAAATTTCAGCAGTCTACCTGCATTTGTTGATAAATTGTCAGTAAACGTCTCGATTTCGGCAGAAATTTTTGAAATTTTCTTTTGCGCTAAAACTCGTCTTATGTATGCACGTACATATGTAGCTTTAGGCAAAAAGCTCCGAATTCATAACAGACGTCCCCTATTTCATAAAATTTGGATAAACGAGCAGACAAACATTTGACTAGCCTCTGGGTAAGTTTCTCAAGCATATGTTACAGCTAAGCTTTTAGTAAATTACTATTTTTCTGAAACACCCTGTACATCTAATTTAGTTAATTAATGAAGTCCTAACAAGTTTTTTAATACAGTAGGATTTCGAGCTTGGGCCAAAATTTTGATTTCGGTAACGACAGCTTAAAAATGAATAGCCAGGCGCAAGCGCGATATGCAGATTTTTCATGCTCTCCTGTCAAAAAATCGTCCAAAATCCGGTCGACGCAGATTGATCCAAGCGTTCGCTTCCGTTATCCGCCCGACCGCTTCATTAATCATCCAAATAACTAATTAATTATATTCGCGCAATTAGGGTTCTACGCCTCGTCTACTTGGTTTCATCAGTAATTGACATTTTAACATTTGTAACTGCGAAAAACAATTTTGACACCCAACGATATAAAAGCGACAGAATTTGCTTTTTCTCCTCGACGTCAAATATTTTGGGCGTTCACTTTCGCTTTTTAAACTCTTCAAATTGTACAATAAGGCGATATGCTGCGTATTGTATTATTATTAGGGATCCTCCTGTCTTATGCCTTTGCTGAGAATTGCGATTTTAAGCTTTTTAACGCATGCATGAGGCCAAGACCGCCGCCCCTTGCAGACAAACGGGTTTCTCCGGCACCCGAACGCGGGGCCGATACTCCTAGGTCGCCATTTGGCCCTTCTGGAGCTGACGAAAGACCGCCCGAGTTGAAATGCTTGGAATAGTAAGCTCGAGTGCTTAATTTGGGTTACGCAGGAAAAGCGACTTTCACAAATTTGTTGACTCGTATTTTTCGTAATTTTTAAAATTAATTATGAAATTATAAATTAATTTTCTTTTTGATTTTTCAAATGAAATATTAAATTATTTATTTATAATTGAATCAAAAAGCCATATTGATTAAAAACTAATAGCAAATTTGTTCCGAATTTTTTATTTATTATCAACTCAATATAACATTTGCTTACACACGTGCTTGATCGCGAAATGAGCTTTTGAGTTTGATTGCGATATAAGCTATAATTTTCTCATTTTTAAAATTTTCTTTGTAGTTTGCCACTATTTTTTTATAAGATATATACAAGCATGGGAAATTTAAGGAAGCTTTGTTGTAACTAATCAAAACTTGATTTAACTCTCCTTTTGCCATGATGTTTTTACAATTGAAGGTTGCCATAACAAAACGCCGTCCTAGTTAAACTACACCTGTTTTATACGCTCTAACAATCATTAGTTTCATTTTGTGATATTTCATGCTGTATCTGAATATGGATGTTATTTTTCACGTAGAAATATTTTTTAAGACTTAAGATTGAAAAATTCATACGACTCATAAGCATAGGCACATACTGGACATTCACAAAGAAAAAAAGAAGAAAAAGTAATTATGTCATGAACATAACCAGATAATGCAAACGTACATTTGAAATTTATGTCATGAACATAATCAGATAGTGCAAATGTACATTTAAAAAGGAATGTAACACTTATTTTTATTAGGAGCATATTTTCCCATCTTAAAGTTTATGCGATGCTAAACATCCTCATTTTTTAAAGATATATAAATCCTCAATTAGCTACAGCACAACCAAATGTGGGCAGCAAAGAAATTCTGGTGTTAAAGTGAGTCAGGATGGGCAAAATTGCCAAAAATGATATTAAAGTAGAATTCTGGTCGTCTATAGTAATCTTGGAGGGACGGTACAACTTCTGGTGGTACAACCCTATCGCCTAACGCTCCACGCCTATGTGTGGATGCAATTGGAGCTAAGATAAATCACACAGAGTTCTAGACAGTGTTCTAGACACAGATTTAGGATAAATCAGAGAAAAGGCTGATAAAGTGATTGGCTAGAACGCAGTTCTAGGTCATGTTAGAGGGTCAAAATGGCTAATAGATGTAAGGCGTTTAAAAAATTATTTATTTGAGTTAAAAATTCAGTAAAAATGCTAAAAAGCAAAAATTTTGGAGAGGCGTTTTAAGAGAGCTCAGCGTCATTCTTAGAAAATGACCACCTTTCCCCAGACTCTCCTTTAATCCGGACAGCGGTTGTGATACCATTGAAATTGTAGCTTGCAGAGTAAGCAAAATCCCTAAGAACATTCGAAGCAGTATGTTAATAAAGCGTACAAAGAAACCTAATTAATACGCAAGGAAAGACTCGAATACCTCGAAGAAAGCGACGTTATTTAAAAACTTCCTTCGGTTTTAATTTACCAAAAAAATGATGTTTTTAAAAGTATAAACCAAAATCGCAATATAAAGAGTAATTAACCGAAACTTTACAGTTTTGTTGCCCAATATTTCTTCATTAAAAAAAGGTTTTTTACAGAGCTTTATTCACACAGCTATTCTTATGATAAAAGAGTTTTATACCATTTTTGTGGGCCAACCTATATAAAGTCATTCAATATTATTTGCCCGCCTATTCTGTTTTTGTTAATTTTTCTAGTTCTAGCTATACGATTTTGTTTCCACACACCTTGCAATTTGCAATTTTGTTTTCTTTGAACATTTGATGTCGAGAATTTTTTTTGAATTCTTGCTTAATTTCTTTCTTTTGATAATTAAATATTTTTTAAATATTTTGTTGAAATTTTTCTATAATTATTTTAATAACGTCTCAACTATATTATTATTTTATGTTATTAATATTATTGCTGACATTATTATAATTTTTAATGTATATTTCTTGCTTAATTTTCTATTTTTACGCCGACATATTTCTTTGAAGCATTCGGAAATTTACATACTTTTATACCTAATTTGAATATTAGTGCCAAGTGCCAATTACCCCCGCCTACCACCCCGCCTCCTCCACCGCCAACATTCCCACCTCCACCGCCACCGTCACTGAAAGAAAAAGCCGGTACCGAAAGCCCCTTCAACAAGACTGCTTTTGAGCAGGCCAAAAAGTGTGTCCAAAATGTGATAGAATCGGTCAAGGACGACGTTCAGACGTGCGTGCAAAAGCAGGACCCGGAGCTGCGATCCCGCCAAATCAGACCGTAAGATTGTTTCCAGTAGGTTTTTTATAAACCTTCTTATCGTCCTGGGATGATAAAAATTGACGATCCGCTTCCAAAAACGTGTGGCTTGAGCAAGGCTAAAATTCATGTATATGATAAAAATATGTCAATTTCCTTGTCGTATTCTTAAGCATTGGCGTAGTTTTCAGTCGGGCTTAATCCTGAGTACATTAGGATTGGCCGGAGCCAGGCTTTACCCGGGCCACCGTGTATATTTAGGCACTGAAGTCTAGTGTAAGGTTGGTTCTAGCTTGAACATAAAGAAACCGTGCCCGGATTATCAATAAGCTTAGGTTTAAGCTAACGAGACATAATAAGTCGAAAAAGTTTCTCATAAATCGATCTTGATACACTCAGAAGCCTCAATTAAGCATATGCTTACATTCGGTTAAGTAATCAGAGATTATGCCGATGTTTAATATGTAAAATTCTACCTTGACTGAAATCATAACAGAATCATATTTTACAAAATTATTTCTTAGATAATTGCTAAATAAAGTTCTACTTTGAGCATATTTTTGTAGCTATTGTTGTAAGGTTTTTCTGCACTTACATGATTTTTATATTTAACATAAAATATAACCTATATAGTTTATGCACCTACCAATACTTTGACCGATATTAGCCGTAATTAAAGCTCATAAACGATCTGAAAAAATTATCATATGTTAAGCATAATTAATTAAAGTTTTAACTTCCATTTAATCTGGTAAACCAATAGCAGACTCGAGGCCATGGGTGAACAGCATCCAAATTTTGGGCAGGGGTGTTTGCAAGATTTTTCGAAGGTCAAAAAAGGTCTTAAAAATAGTGGTATGGCGAAAAACACCATTTTCCAACGTTTCTCATCAAGCACTATCGATAGGCATCAAAAAATGCGAAAAAAATTCAAAAAATTAAATTCTGGAGGAATATTTCAGTTTGGGGGGGGTATTTGGCCTTCTAGGGGGATGCATGCCCCCAACCAAGGGCGCAGCCAGAGGGGGCATAGGAGGCATATGCCCCCTCCGAAATTCTCCTAAAATTTTGTTGATTTTTGTGGTGCAATAATTGTGATCAGAAAATTGTTTTCAAATAGGCAAAAAACGTCAAGATCTTCCGGCGCTTAGCGCCGAGTCATTATTACTTATTGTTATATAGATCCGTGAGTTTAGAAGCTTGAATAAGCTAAAATTATCCAGCGCTTCAGATCACTTTAGTAATTTAATCCACTATGTGTTCGTTGAATGAAACTGCGCATGCTTATTGAACATAATAGTAAAAGTGCGAAAATGGTTGCGTACTAGTTTGCTTATTCTCTGCTTTATTTGTCTTTCTTCACAGGGACACATAATTCTATTGTAATCGAAAAGAATATCTGCATTTTCTTGTGTTTTTAGGCATTTTCTGTTTTCTGAATTACATCCTGTTAATAAGAAGGCTACAAATGGGTCTGAAAACGGTAAGAACAAAATTTTCATGGATACATTTTCCACGGACCCGTTGCTGCATACTTAGCAGAGGTCGAAGAATGCATTTCACCTGAGAAGCCTTGTGTGAGTCGATCAATTTTAGCTGTTTTTGGGCTTTATTCAGAACTAAGATTTGGCCGATTTTGCAAAAATTTTAACATTAGTATTCAACATTGAAGTGCATTGTTTACAAAATTTTTCGGGGCACGGCAATGGACCCCGCTGTGCCCAGCCTCAAAATCTAACGTGTAAAAAAACTTGGTAGGACAAAAAGAGGTAAAGGGTTGGAAATTTCTTAGAGTTTTTGGCGGCGCTGGAAAGTTTGTCTGTTCTGTATGATGTAAAGGTATAAATTGAGTTTAAAGAGCAAAATTTTCTTCTGTGCATGGCTCCGCCGGTTACAGTTGTTTCTCTTTTTAGAGCTCCAGCATTGCATTTAAAAGCCTGAATCAGTCAAAATATTCTAGTGCTTCATACTAAGTTATTATTATGCGCAGTTCTGAACTTACGGCATTATGTCAAAATTGTTTTGCACAAATTCGATAATTTTCTGTCTGTCAGACTGTCAGTATTCACAGGGCTACAAAATGTTGACAGCGGTAAAAATGATATAAGTTTTAGGCATTTTGAGTCACTCATAATTTCCGAACTGTTTGTCTATAAAAAGGCCGTAAATTCTACACGAAAACGGTAATAAATTGAAAAATTTCGGCGATTCGCGCCGCTTCACACTTTTTGTATTGTTGATCGTCAGAACCCCATAAATCAGCCAGGCTACACAACTAATGGTCGAAAAACTCAATTTTACAATACATCGTGCCACTGTACCACATCAAAGCATTCGATGCAAAAGTAGTCTTCAAAAATTTTTGTGCATGCCCCCTCCGAACCAAAATCCTGGCTACGCCTCTGCCCCCAACCCCCAACGCCCACTTGTGCTCAAGGCTCAATCCCTTCTTATTTGATTAACAACGTCCTTCACGATCTTCGCTTACAAATAAACCCGACCTTTCTTTTTGCTTTTATTTTATTCGCACGTAAACAAAACATCGGTCTTCACTTTTTTACATTTATATGCCAGTTTTGTATCCGGCTTATATTGGTGCCACTGATGTGGCGAAAAATTCTAAATTCCAGTCATTAAAAAAATAGATAGTCGTAGTCTAAAATATATTACAACGCTCTTCTCATGTCCAAAGTCCGGCATCAGTTTATTCAAAAACGGAACGGTTGTTCCGGCAAGAAAGATATAACCGGACATTACGACGATGAAATAGAGTTACGCGTTGCACTATTATTTTTTATTTATTCCTTAAGTGATTAATTTACAGTTGAATGAAGTACTAAATGACGAATATTATTCATAAATATTAACTTGTTGTTAAAAACATGCTACATATAATATTATCGTCCTTCGATGCATAAATAAAATTTAAATTATTAATTTAGTTAAATTTGATTGATTAATTAGAAATAAATCAAATTTATTATTACCTTTGATTTATTAGGTAAATTTATCCACATAAAATAATATACAGGCGAGCTCAAAAGGCTAAATTCTGAATCGGGCGTGTTCTCTAGACCCCCGAGAATCCAGCAGACTGACCCGACCCCATAAATAGAATTTTTGGCATGTTTTTTAAGATTTCTTGTCAGTTTTACACCACCCAGACCCCCAGGCCGCTGCTCATCTCTAACTACATCCTGATGTTGCATATACGCCATATCTTCGGTTCATATTAAGGTCGAATTTGAGACCTATTGCAGCAAATAGATAAGAACGTCTTTATTAGAAAAGTGTAAACATTTTGGCCAGCTGCCAGAAATTAGGGCGCCATGACAATTTCTTACGAGGTGATATCAGATTAGCTTAAGTGTCCATGCAATATTTTGAGATTTTTAGCATCTAGTAAAAAACTACTTTCTCTGGGGTTCAAGCAATGATGGTTGTAATTTCATTGACTGTTCACACATTATCAAAAAAGTTATCGACAGCCTCGGTAAAAGGTACGATGCAGAACTCTAGGTTCAGACTAGAGTGAAATGGGAGGAGTAAAGGAGCTGCTAAAATACATGCAAAACTGGCATTCGATCAGACTTTTGTACGCATTGTCAATTTTGAAGATAAAGATCTAATGGCTAAAAACACTTGATGTTTTGACTCGTTGTATCAAATGTGCAGTTTTCATATATATTTTCTACAAATCACTAAATAAAATTCCGCGAAATTTCGGATATTTACATGTTTTAGAGAGGAAGTGTATCGTCAGAAACGTCAGAAATCGTGTTTTTGATACGACCAACCATTTTTATGTCAAAAAAAGTACTTTCAAAAAATAAATTCTGAGCTCACGCCCTAAATTTGTATGCCGGTAAACATGTGGTCCTCCCGCATTGCTTAACTTAATTAACCTAATTATGCCTTGTCGTGCACAGCATGGGATTTCTGGGCGAGGCGGGGGAAGGGGTGGGCAAAATTGTGAAGTACTTGTTCTGGCTGAAAAAGGGTACGCGGCAAAAGCATAGTTTTTAGCATTTCTAACGACGCTCTATCATTATGAAGCACAAAAACATAGAGGAAATTTCGAAAAAAATATCAGAAAAATTCGATTATCGAATAAAATATATGAGCAAATTAGAGAGCGAAAAACCCTCAATACACCATCTGTTTGGCGAATTTTTTTGGAATTTTCGGAATACTGTGAATTCTAGATGAGCGAAATAATTTCTGGGGACGAAACCCAGAATCCCTCTCAAGATCAGATTTGCCCATCATTGTAAAAACAAAATGAGATACTCAATAGGTCAATCATTCGACAAAGCGGACCCATTGGACGCAATGGCGGACTTGGAGGGCCTGTCAAACTCGTGCGTGGTGGAAAAGGCATGGAACGTTTGATCAATATATCGTGCCCAACGCCGGAGGCAAAAACCATGGCCTCGACTTGTTTAAAAGCTTTGCCGCCGAGAACCGAAAATCGAACCGAAGCTGGAGATCGACCGACTTCGTATTGCGAAAAGAAAGCCACTTGTCTAAAAACGTGAGAGAAAACGACTTCATCTTTTTAAATACTTAAATACGTAATTTCAGAAGAGCGTAGATGCATAGCAGATGGGGGTTAGTAGTTCGGGGGCATCTTCAGTCAAAATGACCATAAAACTGATAGGAATAATGAAATTGCGTACAATTGTCTTATCAATACGTTTTTAGTCAATTTCACGCACTATAGCAGAAAAATTGTGTGATTTTCGTCCATTCTTATGCCTTAATTTATTCTTTTCACTCGCAGAAAAAGTTTTTTAACGTTGCTTTTGTTTTATAGCTGTATTTATTTCTTATTATGTTTTATACTTCTAAAGGAAATCAGGTAAACAACTAGCTTTATCTCGTTTTACTTATGTCACAAAATAATTCATGAATCTTTGCTACTTGTGATAAATTTCTCAGGTAAATAATGCATAGCTGCTTTGTCGACCGGCAATCGAATTTTGCTCAGAATCCGTTTTTTGATATAGAAAAAATAAAGTATTGGAAAATTTCGTGTAAAAAGGTACGTGAAATTGCCTTCTGAGCAAAAATCTGGCGAGGAGCGCCGGAAATTTTGCGAAGGGTGGCTAAGTATAATTATTATTACTGCTCTTTCCGTCTTTTATTCTGTACGGGACGGAGATTTTTAGACTCGTCCATGGATGTTTTCCTTTATCCTTGCCATTTTTACACTCTTTTGGGCATTTTTTGGCAAATTTTTTATAAAAATTTTGGAGGAATATCATAATTATGCTCCATCTAGCTTAAAGCGCGTACATTGAACACTTAAAAATCAACCTTCGTCCTGACTCGGACATCTTATGCGTCTAAGGATATCATTCCGCTCTGACCCGTTTGACCGTCCCGATTCTTCGAACGTCTCGATTCCCCGTCTAATGATAAAGCAGGTTATTTCAGATTCCCCAGATTCCCGTTTCTCCGACCGTTTCGATTTCCCGGCCATCCCGATTCTCCGACCAATTGTATAAAATGATGTTTTTAAACACTTAAAATTCCCGATTCTTCGACCATCCCGTTTCTCCGCCCATTCTGATTCTCCGACCGTCCCAATTCTTCGTCCATGCTAAATATTGACTAGCGTGAGAAACAAGTAAATTTTTAAAAACGCATTAGGACTGCAGCAACACGTGTAACGTGGCCATCTGTGAGCCAGCGTTACATGTGAGCAAAATTGTACCCGCACCGGTTTCCCGGATCATCCGCTCTGAATCGCGTGTGTACCGTGTCTCTTTCAAAGTATTCCTGCATACGAACAATACATGCAATAATATCGAAGTATTTGGCAAAAATAATGAAAATCTCAGCTAGAAAACTTGATAAAGTTTAGAAAAATTTGACGAACAACAGCGTGCAAACGAACGATAGTATGAAAAAACCTTAAATTTTTTGCACTAAGTCTAGAAAACGTGATGTTTCAGACGTTTTGGACGATCCCTTGGCTTAAAAGCATTAATTCTAATTTATTAATTATGTATAAACATATTCTTCAATTTACTTCGATTTTTCCGAATATTTTCCATAATATCTATGTTCATCAGCTACGAAAGTGCATCGTCGGAAACGTAAAAAATTGTGTTTTGATGCACACATATCGTTTTAAAACCCTGGAAAGGACATCGTTGAAAACCCTTAACGAGCTTCATTTATACCCCCCAGAATTTTCTTGGTGTACATCGTCTTTTTAATGCATCAGCCTAACGCCACAGTGTCAGCAGTTTATCGTAAAACTCGAAATGGCCAAATGCAGCTGCGCCAATAGCACGATCATGGCCAACAGCGACAAAATTGAACGATCGTTGGATGCCTGTCATGCTACTTTGCCCAGACCGCCGCCTGGCGTGACCCTTGACCCTTCGAAACGTAACATTAGAACCCAGCGACTGGCCAGGGTCTTTTGCGTCCGCGACCCTTGCAAAACCACGCCTTAATTTAAATCATTTAATTATATACTTCTAGTAGAGCGTGTCGTTCACTATCTTATTGTAGCGATTATGTCGTTATTATATATAAGGCCACAGATTTATTCGACTACACGTGGGCGTGGGGGAGGTCTGGGGGTTTGCAACCCCTTGAGAGGCCGAATACCTCCCAGAAACCAAAATACTCCCTCCCCCAGAATTCAATGTTTGAAATTTTTTTGTTCTTTTTCGCAAGTTTTTGATGCTAATGGATAAGTGCTCAATGAGAAACGTTAAAATATGGTGTGTTTTCGCCATACCATCATTTTTAAGGCCATTTTTTGACCTTTCAAAAATCTTGCAGCCCCCCAGAATTTTGGTGCTGCTCACTTACGTATGCGACCATTGTATGAAGATACACGATGGAATTTTAGGCAGAAAACTAGCAGGGTTCTCGATCGGGGGGGGTGCTCTATATTTATGCGTATGTACGCATCAAGAAAATAATCTGAGTTCCATGCCTGATCAGCTGATTTTGCGCAAAGCAGTGACGCATGGTTCTCAAAAAATCGGTCATTTCTGCCGATTTTCGGTCATTTGGCCGGTTTTTTCCAAACCTACAGCCATGTTCTGTACAAAAATCGGCCGGTTTTTACATAATATGTGTCCGATTATCATGTATGTATTTCTATGAGGTAGCAGTGGCCTTCGGTGAATGCCCATCCGATCTATAAGATGGAGATCGATCCATAGAGCCAGAGAATCGCGATGAATTCGTGACCGCATTGATGGATCCGTAGATTTTCGGACAGGGCAGGACAAAGTGACCCCAAATTTTCTAATAGTGTCAAAAACTATTCAAAAAAATCCGTTCATAACGCTTAAAGCAGCGGCTTCTTCTCGTGTTCTATAGACAGAATCATTGATTATCGGTCGAATTAAAAATTCACAAGATATTTACTATGAAAAATGCGCAAAAATTACTGCAAAAAAACGAAAAAGGCCAAAAAGTAATTAAGAAATAATTGAAAAAACTTAAAGAATCCGTGTTCTGTACGTAAACTACTCTTCTGACTTAAAAATGAGAACTGCGCTCAAATATTTTTGATGACAGTGGGGAGGGGCAGCCGCCATATATTGGCAGCAAGAAAATTTTAGAGGGGTTAGGAATAAATCGCCGAAATTGCTAAAAATCGTTAAAACTGTTACTAAAAATAGAATTCTGGAGTGCGGGGGTTTTTCAACTTTTGCGTGAGGTGTATACCCCTATACCATGTATGGCACCCCTCCCCTACCCACCAAATTTACTCTGACATGATGCAGCGAATTGCACACTTGTAGTCCACGGAAAATATAGACTTTGAAGCGACCAAAGCCTATAGAAAGTTCTTCAGGACAATATGGCAAAATCAACGCCCAGGTTAAGTAAAAAGTACTACTATTTAACTTTATGAAAAATTGAAAATGTCTCGCAAAATTTTATTGCAGACTTTGTTTACTTAGCTTTGCTCAAAATCATTTTATTAAATCGATATACCATCCTCCTATATGGCAACCTTATAACCGATTTTCGATTCAAAGTGCTCAAAAAATGCATCATATTTTTCCTTTCTCAAATTTTTGGACGATGCACTTCCAATTATTTGACCAAATTATTCATAAAATATGCAGATGCCGACTAGACGATTCGGAAGGGCTTCCAGAGTTAAAAAATTGCTAAAATGGTATAACTACATAGGTATAATTTATCATTGCTTGCATACTTACTCATAAAATTTGCAGATGCCGTGCAAAATATTCCTAAAATGTTATAAGGATATAGGTATAATCTATCATTGCCTCTTGCACGATGCAAAATTAAATATTTGTAGCTGCAATTCAGAAACATTTATTTGCCCAATTTTAGCATTATGAATTGTGGGCATAATTTTACGCAAATTTAGGCAAACGAAAGGTACAAAAATTTATCTAAAAACTTGTCATAGTTTGACTCTCAGCTTTTCTCAAAAACCGTTGCAAACCTTGGAGGATACTTATACCTTCCTATTTGAGCAGAGTTGCTCTAAACTTTTGTACACCACTGACTAGCGCATAGGGAATATGTGTGGGCGACTCGAAAGTCGTATGCATACATTTGCAGCGGCCAAATTCTGTGACTTTCGATGGGGCGAAATCCGAAAATAGCAACAAAAATTCAATTCTGGGGTCTATCGATTTAGGGGGTCCGTCGGATTCTCGGAAGGGGAGTTCAGACCATACATCCGCAGCAAAAAAAAATTCTGGGATGGGGGTAGGGGGTGGAATCGCCGAAAATCGCAATAAATATTACCAAAAATATAATTCTGGGAGTCCATAGTAATCTGCGGGGTGTTTTTCAACTTCTATGATGTGTATACCCCCAAATATCCCACGCTCTATGTGGTCCGGACCAAAAGCGGATCCAGGATTTCCCTAAGGGGGCGGAAACCCTAAGGAGGAACGAACGAAATCCTGACTTGGGCGGAAAAATTAGCCGTTTTAACCCGAAAATCACTAAAAAATCGCTCAAAAATCCTCAATTTTGCGCACTATTTTTGGCCAATGGGGGCAGCTGCCCCCCCCCCCGCCCCCCCTAAATTCACCCCTGGTCCGGACGCCTTCGGAACCCTCCAGACCGCCCCACGCTCATGTCGTATGCTCGTATCGGAGCAGATATAAACTTATTTTGATAGCTTTTTTTGAGTATTTTTGGGATAGTCGAAGAAAAACAATGTAGAATTTATATCTCCCCTAATTTCAATCCACAAGGAACACACGAACAAGTATAGTATGCGTTTTTTAATCGCAAAGTGTACGGCGTAAGAGCTATCGCCTAATTAATTGCACTTCACAAGCAATAACTTGATGCACCTATTTATTTAACCATCAACGTGCACGTATATGTACTACGGAGGAAGCTGTCAGGTCTAGATCTCCAAAATGGAAGAAATACTGCATGAGAATCAGCAAAAGTTCTTTAAATTGACTCAAAACTGTAAATTAAGGTAGCTTTTACGCGTTATATATTGTAGCTAAGGCTGCTTCAGCATAAAAAAGCTCTCAAATAGGCCAAACTCTAGCAATGGAAAACTGGGAAATTCGCTGCTAAGGCTAAGCGAAGGCCGAAGATTAATAGTTATAAGAAATTTCCTGCAAAGTACCACTTAATGATCAGAAAATGTTAATTAACGTTTAGTTTTGAGCTATTTAAGTATTTATATTTATGTTCAAGACCATTTTGGCTCCAGAAAGCCAGGATTTACATGGTTAAAAACGAAGTTTTGGGGTTCGTTAGGCGATAGGGCCAAATAGCCAAAAATAGTACCAAAAGGTAAATTCGGGGACGATCTACCGATTTAGAGAGGTGTCCTTCAGATTCCGAGGGGTCCAGCCTGTGTGTGTGTGTGTGTGTGTGCGTGTGCGCGCGCGCGCGCGCGCGCGCGTGTGTGTGTGTGTGTGTGTGTGTGTGTGTGTGTGTGTGTGTGTAGTCTAGCTCGACTCACGCCTGATCGGCGAATTCCCAAGACCGTCCACGCTGTGCATAGATGCTATACTTGTGCATCAACTAATCTTTGGGATCTAGACCCCCAAGACCTCCTATTTTCCACGGGCACGTCTACTCCGAACTTTTCTTGATCCCGCGCCTAGGTGTGCTTACGACTTGATCTAAAAAACATCACACAAAGCAATCTCTACGACTAGCCGGTTATTTTGTCATATGACCGGTTTATGAAACGACCTTGTAATATTCGAAGCTCACGATTTGCATATATGTATAGCAATTAAATTTCAAGTGTCGTAATGATGACGGAAATTAAACGAAGTGGAAAATCCAGTTGGTTTCGCCAAAAAATTTTTTATCGCATAAACGCACATACCTACCATCACATGATTAATACGCCAGCGACGTTTCCTGTTCTATTTTTTTGATATTAAAGCGCTCGTTCAACCGTAATGACTTACTGTTGAAAATTTGGCTGTTTGTTTCTGCCCAATTATCATGTTGCGTCTAATATTATTATCCGGTATCGTGGCCCACGTTTTGGCCGAAACTTGCGATTTTAAGCCCTTCTATGAGTGTCAAAGGCCATCGCCTCCGCCCGGTGGTCGATCGGGTTCTCCGCGATCTTTCAGTCCGGGACCTCGCGAAAAACCGACGGAATTCAAATGTTTGGAAGAGTAAGCTTGGGGTGATCTTCAAATTGTAGATAAAAAATAAAATTTTTTTCTGAAACAAGCGAAAATATTGCAAGATAATATGAAATAAAATAATATAATAAGCTCGGCTGATCCGGGACTATAGATAAAGAATATGAAATATTTTTCCAGAAAAAATGCCTAAATAATGCAAGATAATAGTAAAATCAGATAACATAAGAGAGTGAGAAGTATTTTAGAACTTGACAAAAATGGAAAATATATTCAAAAAATTAAAAATATGTGAAATGATAAAATTTAGTTTATCTGTCAGAAAATACATATTTTCTATTTCGGTAGTTGCAAAATTTCCTTTCAATAGTCCAAATATGAACAAGCCGGTTGCAGAAATCAATGCAACTTTCATTATGCATGCCGACATTTTTATCAGAATAATTTGCGTGCTACTTAAAAATTTCAATTCCGGTTGCGATTCGCGGGACATTCGTCTTGCAAACGCAGTACAACATCTGATTTATTTCAAAATTAGTTGGACTACTCATGCACGTGGAGAAGGTGTATAAATTTAGACCCATAGAATGAAAAAAAAATGAAAAATTTTCACAGTCAATGAGGCAAGATGAATGTCCAGATAATTAGATAAATAACTAGAATGAATAAAAAAATAAAAAATAACTAAAATAAATAAGCGAAAGTTGACCTTGACCAGACATTCTGTGTACTTATAGTTTTGACTAGATTATTGTTGAAAGTTCTAAACTGTAGTAAATGTCACTGTCAGTAATGCAGATGAACTTTTTTTGACAATCGCATTTATAACGCAATGTCTTAAAAGACTCGTAAAAAGCTGGAAAAACCTATCAGTATATAACAAAGCTAAAACTAGCAACAGTTTATGCGTATTTTTAAATGATATTTCAATACTGTATTTAATTATTCGCAATGAATGTACAAATTGATTTTGACAAGGTACATATATTCTCAAAAATGTAAAAAAAGATCCTATACATACACGGTAATGTGATGAAATGAGGTAAATCTGTGGTTTGACACAATGTTAAAGGGAGGTGTAAGTAAATTGACATAGTACACAAATCGATGTACAGCTAGCCGAAATTTTTTATGCGGTTCAAGCAAAGAAATCTTTACCTATCTAATGCGGCTGCTCCTAAAGATTTTTGCTTACATCAGCCGACAGTTATGACCTATTAAATTGGAATGTAGCCTTTTTTATGGGCAACCCTGTATATCTAATTTGTTAAATATTCCGATATTTATTTATTTTATTATTTTAAGATTTTTGTAGCTTATCGAATTAACAACGAGAAAAATGCAAAATTTTATATACCCAGAAGCAGCAATTGATTAATTGGAATTCCAGAGAATATATGAAAAGAATGTGTGCAATTATGGACATCATTTTTTACTCTATATGCACTGATCGGCCAATATTAATCCTATATTCCAAATTATTTCGCGTAAAGCGAACCGCTGGCCCTTAGCAGAAATTTTCCATCAAGGTGTCTAATTTTCTTTTTAATTTCTACTTTATATAGATTTTACATTCATACTATTACCTGCTTATGTTACGGTACACAATAAAAAGGTACCTAAGCTGTAGCACATGCTTAATAATATCAATCGAAACTTTACAAGAGTGTAGTACACACCTGGGCGTGGCGGGATCTGGGGGGTATGTCCCCATAGAAGGCCAAATACTTACCTCCCTAGAAACCTAAATACCCCCTGAAAATTCAATTTTTAAATTTTTTTTGTTTCTTTCGCAATTTTTCGATGCCATTGGATAGTGCTCAGAGAGAGACGTTGAAAATGGTGTTTATCGTTATACCACCATTTGTAAGACCATTTATTGACCTTTGAAAAATCCCGCACTCCGGATAGTTTCGAGATTTGGCTCAAAAATGTCAGAAGATTTTTGTCATAGTGGTGATATCTAGCAAACCTCTGAAAAATCATGAGTGAAATTCGAGCACGAAATGCGGATTAAGGATATTGCATACTTAATACAGCGCATTTCTTGGTATGGAAACGCCGGTCAATTAAAAATCAGTGACTTCACTGATCAATCCGGCTACCGTTTAGAACTTTCAAAGCAGATTAAGGCCATCGTCATTCTTACTAACTGTATTGTCACGGCCAAGCCTTTTAATTGTTTGTTTGTTTTTTAACTATGTTTTTGTTTTGAAAAACTTAAAATTTTAGCAGTCCATTCTCATTGGTCAATAAATTATCAGTCGACCATCACCACTTTGACGGAAAAGATCGAAAACAAAATTTTTCGCTCCAAAGCTCGGACCATTAGGTCAATTTTTTGAAACGTTGTTCAGATTATATATTATACAAATTATCTCATCTTGTCTTATCTTACTTTTCCACTACTCAAGGGGGATTCAAGAGGGGGCCGGGGGAAAGGGCCCCCCTTGGCCTAAGGAAATAGTTGGCGAGATTAAATAATGGATATCTAATTTGCAATGATTTCTGGTCGTCAGTGATAATTTCTTGAATGGCGCTTCGCGCAGGAGACTACTCCATTCATGACATTTGTTGACTTTCGTTGCGCCCTCGGAGGCCATGTTTTTGCTCATGGAATAGGTTTCAGAGCGATTTCAAGGAAAAAAACTATTTCAGCTTCCTTCTACTTTACAAGATTTCGACGCTTCGCGTCAAACGCTGTAAATAAGGAAATCGGGCATGAAAAAGGCTGCCTGTAGAGAAAAGTTTTCGTCAAAATTAATTCTTAATTAAAGCTAACAACGTGAAAGCCAAAAAACGCTATTTCGCATGTGAAAGGCAAATTCTTGGACCCTATTTTTTACTGTTTTTGAAAAAGTTGTGACCGCGATTTTAGGAAAATCGTTGATCTGTCTCTACCTATCAATTTTGTTACTCTGATAATTTCAGCGCTAAATGTCAATTTCCAACGCCTCCTCCGCGTGGGTCTCGTCCGACCCAAAATCCAAATGACAGGGCCGCTCGGGATCAGGCCAAGGAATGTTACAAGAATGTGTTCAAGTCGGTCAAAGCGGATATTCAAGCCTGTGTGCAGAAAGAAGTTCCTGACTATAAGTTCTCCGAACCTAAACCGTAAGCCGTTTTATATTATTTTGAGTTTCCTATTAAAGCGTAGAAAAAATTGATAAAAAATTACACAACTATTTTGTACCTTTCTATTCATAATAGTTTTGCGACTTTATTGACACGGCATTTAATAGCGCTCTCAATCACTGTCATCGAGTCTGGGTCGCTGAACTCGATTGTTTCGCCATTTGTTTCTGAAAGATTTAGCACTTCAAAGCTAATTTCCCTTTATAAGACAGACTCAATTCCTCCAATTCGCAATCAACATTCCTTCCATTTTAATCAACATCTCTTGGTCGCTAGAAATATTATGTTTATCCAAAAAAACAGATATTAACACTAAAGTATCATTGTGTATGCTTTTTTCTGAAAAACATTTGACACGTCAAGTTGATTATACGTGCAAATTGGCTTGACATATGCATTGATAGTCGAGCATCAGCTGTTGAACATGACTCACCAGAGCATGCTGATCTTCCTCTAATTATTCTCCTTTGTGCCAGATTCACTAAAGATAGGGCTGTATTTTTGATCAATTTCGACTTGCCGAGCTTTCGCTTTTTCCTTCATATATCCTATAGGCATCAATCTAGTGAAAACGTTTTTTTTCAGCTAAAATCGTACGGTCACAGAGTCAGTTGAATAGCCCGAAGCGTCTCTAGTGGTTTATTTAACATTTATTTAAAATCATCTCGTTCTCCTAAAGTGTGGGACGTGTCTGTCTTTTCGACAAAAAAATACGAATTTGTTTTTTTCGACAGTGCAATTAAAAATAAGATAAATCATCAGCAGAAATTAGTTTCGAAGGCTTGTGGGACTTTTTCTATTTCAGTGAAATGTGTCGACAGGAGATAATCGAAAATCAAGAATTCACGAAGAAAATGAGATTTGACTTCAAACTATTAATTAGTATCAGTACTGCAGCATTGGGGGCAACTAACGAATGACGAGGTCCTTTTGTTTCTGAAACGATATTAAAAATTAATATCTTTCTTAGCCATTATATTGAAAATTGAGTCAATCATTCGCTGATTGAGCACTTGCCTAGCAAAATTTTACAACTTTTCAATAAAATTTTCGTTTTAAATTAATCAAATAATTGTTATTAAGGAAGCGTTTTGCATTTAATCAGGATCCTCGACTCATCTGAATAGTTTTTGGTCTCGAGTTAATATAAATTCTAGCATTTTTGCATGATCAATAGACACGGAAATGCTGTGAAAAGTCGTCTAAAGCACGGTTCTTCGAGCGTTATAGGGATCATAGCATCATAGGCATATCCAGGGAGCACAAGGGGCACGAGCCCTTCCCCTCCAAAATTTTTCCTGAACTTTGTTTGATTTTTAAGGTGCGATCGTATGTAAGTGTCCCGAATTGACTTCAAAAGTCAAAAACATCGAAATCGTTTTTGCTCCTCATAATAAGTTTAGAAACTTGAATTACGATAAATTAAATTATTTTACTGCTTCATAGTAGTAATTTGATGTAATATTTGCCCGTTGAACAGAACACTGAACGCATATTGAAGATCATGGCAAATTTGATAAAAAATCGTTTTGTGCCAGTTTATTTTCCTTGCCTTTCTTTACACGGACACATAATTAATTCTATTTTATTCTATAAGAGTATCAAGTTTTTGCACATCTGCTTCTTAAACTTGTTTATGAACGCATACCAAAAATGTTAAAAACAAGATTCCTACAGATAACTTCTTGTATAAGTGACCCGTCGCCGAACCGCGCAGCAGAAGTCGAAAAATGCATTTCACGTTTGTTAACAAACAGAAAAGCAGCACTTGAAAAGTTTTGTGGTGCATAAGTGTGCACGAGTGCATGCGTAGGAATAATTGAATTTTAGCTGCCTTTTGGGCTGAATTCGGCACTAAGATTTGACAAATTTCGCGAAGATTTAAAGGTTAAAATTTACAATAAAGTGCTCATTTAGCTAAGGTGTCTCTAGCATTTTCTCGTTATTTGCGTCACTACTTGGGTATACCCCAACACAGATTACGGCTCGAAGTTCGGGCGGAGGTCTCAGTCATTTCTATAGGGGATGGTAAATCTTCGTCAATTTTTAGCCAAAAAACGCAAGTTTTTCAACAAAAAATCGCGAAGGGTGGAACATTGCATGGCTTTGGGGAACAGGGGGACGATCCACTATAAATGGAGGCATCCCCATCCCCCGTGCTACATGTTTGCTGATACCCGACCAACATGGATAATGGAAAATTAAAAAATGGTAATCGAAAAATAGAAAAAATCGTAATATTCTTTTGATAATAGTTTTTTAAAAATAAAAGCGGTATGTTCTTTTTTCAGTTTATCCTAGCATCCCTTGTTGTGTTTGATATAACAAGAATCTACTTTTTCTGCTTTTTTGCTTGAATGTCCACCAGGTGCTTAAATTTACGCGTTATATTAGTTTTTTCAGAAGTAACTTCTTTAAAAAATAATCTTCGTGAAAAGCAGCCTGCATATTTATGAATGAGCGTAAAAAATCGTACATCATTAAAATATTAATTGCTAGAGTAAATAAAGCAGGTGTACTCTGGAGAGGCCTTTCGCCTGCAAAAACATCGTGGTAAACGGAGGGGATATATAATGACTTTTGATTCAGCAAATCCGGGACACGAAAAGCACTACGTGGAGGTCCCGTGGGCCGCGAAGAACCCGGAGGAACCGAAGAACAAGAAGGTCCAGGAGGTCCCAAAGGATTCGGTGGAAACGAGGGCGGAGAACGCGGAGGGTTTGAAGGACCTGGGGGCAAGGGACGCGGCAGAGGGGGCATTGAACGTTTGATCAACATTTCGTGCACAACACCAGAATCCAAAGCTAGCGCGTTGGCCTGCGTCAAAGCTTTGCCGCTCAAGGTCAAAAATGACAAGAAAAAAGCGGATCGATTGGCTCAAATGTGCGAGAGGAAAACGAATTGCCTAAAAAGGTTAAAACTACGCCTTAAGCTATTAATTCAAAAACACGAAATTTAAAAAGTGAGCTGGACAACATATTTCTTTGAAATAAATTATTCCGCTTCCCGTTCGTTAAGACGAATACGAGATGTAAATCCAAAAATAATTTCATTTAAAATGTCTCTCTCTCACCATAGATGGGCAGCAACCGAATTCTGGGGGAGTCTGGATGGTGCAAAACTATAAAAATTCCAGAAAAACGTGCCAGAAATTCAATTTTGATATATTTATCGAGTTAAAAAGGGTCTACAGGATTTTTAGGGGGGTCTTTGCCCTTAAGCTTTTGTGCGGTGGCTGCCATCATACACGGGCAGCACTCAATTTTTAAGGGTTTTTCACGGGGCGGAACTGATATAAATTACAAAGATCATTCCAGAATTAGGGTCTGGGCCCGCTTGCTCGAGTTCATCTTAATAAAGGCTAGCCATTAAAAATTTACTCTTAATGGTCGGCCGGTTGCTCGACTTCACCTTAAGGCCAACGACCATTAGATTCCCTTAACGGAACCATTAACGTAAAGGTAAAACCTTAACTAATGGTTTCGTTAAGTTTCGTAAAAATCGGGTTGCTCGACTAATGGTCGAGCATTTGTTAAGGGAAGTTTAAGGGTACCATTAAAGAAAGCCTTAACAAAAACTTTTAATGGCTGCATCAAGGGAAATCTAATGGTAGCGTTAAGGTAAGCTCAATGGTTGCGTTGAGGGAAGTTTAATGGTTGTGTTAAGTTCACACGTATTTCACGAGAATTTAAATGTTTTGGTTAAAATACATAGATATAAAACGTTGATTACCATAGTCATTGAAAATTCGAATTTTCTTCTATTTTACTCTTTTACCGCTTGACTTTTGGTGTTGGTTCGAATTCGTCTGATAATGGATTGCAGTGACAGCGATACACCCAATGAGGAAAATAAATGAAAAAGCTCGTCAGTCTGTGTATCTGAGTAAAACATAGATGGTTGCTAGCGATGATATGGAAATATAAAAAGTAGAGAAATAAAAATAGGGAAATACAATTATGATTTTTGCTCATTTTGGGCAACTGCTAAAGAAAATGAAGGAGGCAACTGAAAAAAACTCGTTCTCGAATAAAATCAAAGTTGGCCTTGCTGGGTTCTTTGAATATAGGTTTTTTGGTTTTTTTGTGGGTTTTTTGGGTGCAAAAAATCATTGGGTTTTGGGTTTTTCGGACTTTTTATCCACAGGTTACCAATTTTTCAAATAGACTGAAATATATACTGTAGGTGATACAAATTGTTTTTCCAATCTCTTTTTGTTTGCTTTATACTGTTCCTTTGACTAGTGCAGGCCAACCAATCTAAGTCTGGTCAACACAATGCCCATGCTCGAAAATCTCAGCTTCTAGATTACAATTGCCATGCTATGCTGCAAAACAGGGCGCTTTTATTTTCAGTAACCTCAATAGCCTTTATTTTCAGTCACCTCAATATTTCTGAGTTCGACCAATTTCTCTATATACTAATATTTTTTGAGAGCCAGTGTATTTTTTGATTAAAATCTGGTGACGTCCGAGCATTGAAGAGGAAGATAAATACATATGTGTGGCAACCGCAGTGAACGATCGATTTTGTTGTTGGATTTCAATATCAGCTGAATAAAGTTGTTGCTCTTCGTTTGTCTCGTGTTTTGCAGCTGTCGGAGTATTCCCAGCTACTTTATGTAGCACAAACTGTTATTTTCAATAGAAAAAACCCCAATAAAACCCCAATAAAGCCCAAAAACCAGAAAACCCAGAAAAAAAAACCAAAAAACCCCAAATTCAAAATTTTCAAATCTGGGTTTATTCCATCTCTGAATAAAATCTTTATTAAGATTTTTGTCATTGAAATGAACCAATGGATTTCATTTGACAGTGGATCGACGAGCATGTATCATATCATAAAATAAAAGAATAATGAAATAAGCTTAACTTTTATAGTGTGAAATGTAATCATTGAGTTAGTTAAGGTAAATCCCGACCTACCTTAAGAAATTTACCTTAACAAAACCATTAAAGTCGTTAAGGTGAAGCCCAGCAACCCAATTTACCTTAAACAAACCATTAAACGCTCAATGGGAGCGTTAAGGCTTCAGTCCAGCGACCGGTCTTAAGGTAGACATTAAAAAACTGAGAACTGAGCCTTAATTAATGGCTGCACTAAGGTAGAGTCCAGCAACCGAAATTAAAATCGACCATTAGACTTCCCTTAAAGTCGGGCTCAATGGTTGAGTCGACCAACCCGAATTTTTTAATGGTTCCGTTAAGGTGGAAATCGGACTTAACGCGACCATTAATTAATGGTTGCGTTAAGGTGACCATCAACGTTAAGGTAAACATTTAATAATGGTCGAGTCGAGCAACCGGGCCCTGGGGTCAATTGTAATCTTCGGTCTTATTTTCAATTATCGAAATCTGCCCAAACACCGTATGGTCATTAGGGGAGCACCACCATTGGCCCAGCAGAATTGACAAACGACTTATGTCTTGAAAAGAGATTTAGATGTATTTTAAACGACGTTTTGTTGGAGTTAGTTTAAGCCTCCGTTTACCGTGTCCTATGCCAGAGGTATAATTAATTATTTTATTGGCATTTTCCTTTTCGTCCTAGTCCGTGTGTCCAAAACTTTGTCAAGCTTCTTTTAGACTTCACTTGCATTGTTTTTAATGGTTCAGCTTAATGAATAATTATAGAGTTGCAAAAAAAGTAAGCATTTGTTGGACTATTTATAGTGATATCACAAAAACTCAAAATGGGAAAAGAAGGTTTTTAAAAAAAGTTTAGTAGTTTATTATTTTCCAGCTTTTCAAATGTAACCCCTGGTTGTGTTCAACGCAACATAACCCTATTTTTTCTTGTGCTTGCATGGATATCCACAAGGCGCCTATTCATATGCATTATAATAGTCTTTTTTATTGTTCCTCTTTTAAAAATAAATTCCACAAAAAACAACATACATATTTGGAAAAAGCGTAAAAAATTGCACTAGGTGAAAGTAATAACTATCACAGCATGTAAGGACGGTGTAGCCTAATATAGACTAGCAGCGTATGCTATAATGGTGCCCATAGACTGAAAAAACATGATGGTAAACGGAGAGTTAAGTGCTCTTCATATCCTTTGGTTGGTTTAAAAGGCCTTTTTCCAGTCTGGCGTAAGCAAACTTTTAGCACGCGAACGCTTTTTTGTTAGGGCAGTGGTGATGTTACGGCTTTGACAATGATTTCTCACAGTAAAAATTAAGAGGCTATATGGTTATTAGTTATTATTATCAGTATTATTTATTATTATTTAGTTAGTAGTTATTAATTATGAATATTTATTATTTATCTAGTTATTATTATCGCCCAATTAGTCGGCAAGATTTTAAAAAACCAGCGTAATGCACGAAAGTATGAAGTTTTTGCCATAGATTCATCAGCAAACCTCTAAATCGCATTTAAATTTCTTCTTTTCATTCGACATTTTTTATTCATACAAGATTTAATTTTCACCCGTAACAATAAAAGAAATACTTTAAATTACGTTAACTCATACAAAAAGAGTTTTGTATCCATAAATTCTGGCGTCTTGTGCCTTGTTGTTATTAATAAACGTTGATTTCCTTGAAAAAACAAAAAAAATTTGAACAATTTCATCTTTTAATAAATGACAATGTATTTTCAATTTGTATCAGAACTTTTATCTGATCTACGTAGCAAGGTGACAAATGCAGGGTGCCGAAAAAAACACACATTTTATTTTATATTAAAACTGTAAGAATAATGTGAATATTAAAAAAGATTTATCATCTATTCAAAGCACAACGATCTTTGAATATGCTTGCAAAAAATTATCTTTGAATATGCTTGCAAAAAATTACAGTACATCACGGAGTAATACTTGCTTGACACCTTGTCAATCAAACTCAATCAGAAATTTACTTTCGTAAATTTTCAATTTTCGCAATGCCAATATGCTGTCTGCTGAACCAATCTTCAGATCAGGAAGTTCTACTTTGACCAGTGTTATTTTATATTTTAGATGTTACCTGGATATTATGTAGTTATTCTAGATAAAGAAAGCTTGTTATTAGTAGTTTGGACCACACATGGACAGGCACGTAGCTCTGGGGGAATGGGGGGTCCGGACCCACCAAAATTCGGAAAAATCGGAAAAATAGGACTTTTTACACGTTATTTTGTGCTATTTTTGGGCCTTTTGGGCTTGGTCTTCCCTAAAGTTGGTGTTGGTACCCCCAAATAGGACGGCCAGATACGTGCCTGCACATGGACGTAGGGACATGAGTTTTAGAGAGTGTTCTCTCAGAAGGTGAATCATCCCCGCTCATTAATATACACGCCCAGAATTCTATTTATAGCAACATTTTAGGTGATTTACCCCATCCTGACCCCTTAGAATTTTGATGCTGCCCATGTATGGTTTGGACCCAATCTTTGCACAAATTATAGTGTTTAGCTTTTGTGAATCAAAATGCAACGCTTTAAGAAATTACTGCTTGCACAAAACCCACATTAAAACCTACTTGAAATAAACTATTTTTGCTATAAGAGACACCTCTCAGTCGATATTTATGCATTTTGATGAAAAAACGTAGCAGATTGTATAAACCTGGTCTTATTCTTTTTTCTTAGCGAATGTGCGATATTAAGAAAAAATTGTCCCTGAGTGCAATAAACAGCTCTTTACCCGAAATTTCGCTTATAGTACCATCTCAATGTTGTTTTCATTTAAATATCATTATTTACTAACCGTCATAAGGTATCCAAACAAATTATGAAATTCATAAGATTAATTTGCATGACACTGATCTTTAACTTAACGGAATTTGGTGGTTCAAATGTATGTTGAAGTACACGTTTGAATTCGCACTGTAGCATATGCTATAGTTACTGTAGGATAATGAACTATTAGCGAAGGGTTTGCAAGGTACATATATCACATCATTTGTATAAGTTTTTATTAACTTAAGCCAAATTATAGAAGATTTATTGAAAAAATATGTCCTTTTTACCGGACAACTTGCATAAGGATAGAAAAATAAATATACATGAGAGACGTAAGACCCGTATTGTGGAAAATCTGTCTAAAAAACTATGAAGTTTTTATTTCTGAACGGATCTGATCATGTTTTAATTTTTTAAATATTTTATGAATTAAGTTTATCGCCTCCGTGTCAACAGCAGTTCGCCAAAGTCGAAGAAGCTAAATGTAGCTGCGCCAATAGTACCATAACGGCCAATAAGGCCAAAATCGAGGCGCAGTTGGAAGCGTGTCGGGCCAATTTGCCCACCCCGTCCCCGCGGCCTGAACGAAGAGGCGACAAACAGAAAAAGGGTGGGTCAAAGGTCGAACAGCTAGTTAAAATGTTTTGCCGACGGGACCCATGCAAACCTCAGTCGAAGTGAAAGAAGTGAAAATTTTTACAAATTGATTCCCCGCGACAGGAACACCTTATTTGTTTTCGATGCTAGTTAATTTCGTCTCTTTATCTGCCAGTATTGTAATTGATCGGGTTTCGGATATACAATATCGCATTAATCGTCTGACGATTGAGATCTTCGAAATGTTGAAATGAAATGTAGAATAAAAACGGAAAAATGTAAAAAAATCAAATGCACCTTCACACATTGTGGTAAAAAGACAGTCTATCAGAAGGCTGAGGGTAAAACCTTCTGAAAGAAAAATTAAGTCCGTGAATGGGTGGAAAAGAAAATTTTCCGTAAATTGAAACTAAGTAGAAACTGTAGACTAATATACCAACGTAATTTCTACGTCATTTCAGCATTTAGCCTTCCAGGCCATTTCGATAACTCAAAAAAGTATTTTGACAATAGTTAGGCAGCACTCGAGGAGGGTCCGGTGGTGTAAAACTTGCGAGAATTTCCCAAAAACACGTCAAAAATTTATTTGTGGTTTCTTCCGATTCTCGAGTTATCAACCCCCTCCCCACGTTCATGTGTGATTCTGACTAAGCCCCTAGATCTGCTGTTGATTCTATAAGACCGGCCTTGCAGCGAACTGGTCGCCACCAGACATGGGTAGCAACTGAATTGTGAAGGTGTCATAGGATAAGATTTAAAAAAGTGTCAAATGAGGACTATTGGATTTTATGAGGCTTTTAAGGATTCTGGGGCGTACCATTTAAATTTCCCGTAGTTTACACTCTAAAAGCGAAATTAGCATTTGAAGGCTTGCTTTACTTGAGTTATACATACAATAATATGACATAAATGTATGCATTTCAGAATCAGCATTCTAAAAGCTTTTAGCAGTAAGGTTAGTCGCTACAGTAATAAGCTTTCTGTAAGTCCTGAAATACAATGTGATTGATGATCACTCAAAAGAGTGTTTCATACCCTCAGCGTTTGTTGAGCAGAGCTCAGAAACCACCGCTCCAATTTTGCCAAGAAAATGTTTGTGTTTCAGTTAAAAAATTCTGGAGCAACTATTTCACCAAAAAAATAAAAATTTCTTATGTCTGTGGTTGCGAAAAATCTTTAAATATTTTTGACTTTAGCAAAAATCTGGTGCAAAGCGCCGGAAAATTTGAGAAATTTAGGCGAAAGGTCGTTAAAAAGTTCGATTTCCAGCATGCATAGAATTTGACGTGAAACATCGAAAATTTTTGATTGAAGATAAAAGAAAATCTATGCTAAAATAGCTTTTTCTGAAGCGGCAAAAAAAAATTCAGGAAAAATCGGTCGTTAATAGCCAAAAGCATTTCAAATTGCATATCCATTCTTTATCTCACCAACTATTTTGGGCCAATGGGAGGGGTCGAACGCCCCCTCCCCTTCCCCGCTTTCTTTGAATCTGCCCCTGGATATAGAGACATATGTACAATACTTGACTATTACGCAAAAAACAATACATAGAACGTTACTCAGAAAATTCCTTTTTTTCCTTTCTGTGAGAATGACAACACTCTCGATCATATATAGGCAGCAAGAAAATTCTGGGGCGGGTCAGGAATGGGTAAAATCGCCAAGAATGTAATTAGAAATAGAATTCTGTGGTCTAAGAAATCAGGAAGATACAAACCCACACACCCATTTTGCACGTCTTGATTAATAAACCAGCGAAGTTAGCAAACTGAAAAAACGGTAACAACGTGTTTTTTTCGGGCACCAGTGGAATGTAAACCTTGAAAATCTGAAGCTAATCCCCCATTGAGTGTTAATGAATTCGGTATTAGCCAGCTTGTAGCTTTTCGTTTATATGTGGAAAATATTGGCTCCACATCTTATTTGTAGAAATTGACCAAAACAAAAAGGGAAGAAAACGTGTTTTTTCCGCTTAATAATACAGCTCTGATATCGCACTTTACACCTCTAGTCATAACTCAATATTGAGTTTTTTTGAAACGTTTTTTGCTGCGACGTGTAGCCCTTTAGGCCGTACTTAATTTTTCATTTATTTCACTAGTTCCGGCTTATTGGATAAGTTGGCGGAAAATCTGAGACAAAAACCTTTTTTACACCATCCACTAGATTGTAAACTTTGAACCCTTGGATTTAAGTCCGTATTAATAGTAGTAACCAAAAGTAGGCCTTAGGTTGTAGGTTTTAGACTTCATTAGTGTCCAGACTAGTGTTGTAAAAGAAAAAGGATTTTTTGCAAAAATTTTAAAAATCTAGAAGATAAAGATTGAGATAAAATTAAGAAAGATAAATATAAAGTTGATTTGCAAGATAAAAACCATAAAGATAAAGTAGAGATGAAGTAAAATATGGTCGCCTTGACCTAGGAGAATGATGTATGTTCAGCGCAATAAACGAAAGTGGGTGATGCAAAGCAGCTAAAGGCATTAGGCACCATAAATGTAGGTTTGGGGGTTTGCCCGCGGTATCTGCTGGACACACGTTCTACTAGTACTGGCTGACAGCAAGTCACTTCTTCCTTTTCAAAAGAATCAAAACCCTGCTCTGTGCGCCTGCGTACAAAGTATAGTCGCAACAATTATTAATTCTTCCAAACTTCTCTATTCTTCCTAAGCTTAGACTTATAGTCTGTTACATTTATTTGAGAGCTTTTTGGTAAATTTTTTAAGGGCTGCAGTAAGCGAAACAAGACGAATTACTGTAATCTAGTAGATCTCGAATTTAGGCATTTAATCAGTGCTGAGACATACTGCAGTAAGTGCGCTAAATAAAAAGTTATCGGCTGGGATCGATTCCGGGTTGCTTCGACAACAAGCAGACGTTTTGCCACTGAGCTATACAGGAGTTCACGGAATTTCTTAACATCTCAGCCTATCGTGTTTAAAGGTCAACTTAGAATAAGCTGAATTGACGATTTTTTTCTATAAGTTGATTGATCTGTTGGAAGACAAGAATAAATTATGGGGAAAAGTAAAACCCGAAACGGAAACGGAAACGATGGGCAAAAGCCGGAAGCAGGAACGGCCGAAGCACCGGAACCGAGATTCTTAATTATGTACGCCACATCAGGTTCAACACCTCAACATCGTTTCCGGCACTTTGGACAACCCCAGGGCGGAGAAACCCCTGACGGAACCGGGGTCAGCTACATTAAATGAATCATGAGGTACCCTCTTTCTGAGCACCTAAATCCCCCTCAGTAAAAGAAATTTTGCCAGAAACAGGGTTGGGGGTTTTGAACCTGATGTGCCCTCTTTAAGGAACCCCGCTTACGGCATCTTGGACTGCTCCCAGGGCGGAGAAACGCCCGATGGGAGCGGGGTCTATTATATATATATATATATATATATATATATATATATATATATATATATATATATATATATATATATATATATATATATATATATATATATATATATATATATATATATATATATATATATATATATATATATATATATATATATATATATATATATATATATATATATATATATATATATATATATATATATATATATATATATATATATATATATATATATATATATATATATATATATATATATATATATATATATATATATATATATATATATATATATATATATATATATATATATATATATATATATATATATATATATATATATATATATATATATATATATATATATATATATATATATATATATATATATATATATATATATATATATATATATATATATATATATATATATATATATATTTATAAATATATATATATATATATATATATATATATATATATATATATATTTATATTTATGAATAATGGGCTGCCCCGCTTCCGAGCCCTTAAAACCCCCTCAGCGAGCGAAATTTTGCCGGAAACGGTGTTTGGGGTGTTGACTCTGATGAGCCCCACTTGGGGAACCCCGGTTCCGGCACTTTGGACCGCCGCCAGGGCGGAGAAACCCCCAAAGGAAGCGGGGTTAGCTTTTTATGTGAATAATAGAGTACCGCATTTCTGAGCCCCCAAACCCAGCCCTTCAGTGAGATATATTTTGCCGGGAACGGATTTAGGGGTGTTGACCCTGATGTGCTCTACTTGGGTAACCCCGGTTCTGGCACTTTAGAGAGTCCCTAGGGCCGAGAAACTCCCGACGGGACCGGGGTCAGCTAAATTTATGAATAATGGGGTACCCATGTTTCCGAGCCCCAAATCCCTCTTCAATGGGGAAAAATTTGCTGTAAAGGGGTTGGGGGTGATGACCCCGATGTGCCCTACTTGGGAAACCCCGGTTCTGGCGGTATGGATCGTTTCCGTTTCTGGCTTTTACCTCGTCGTTTCCGTTTCCTTCCCAGCTTTTGCCCATTGTTTCCGTCTCCGGATTTTACCCATTGTTTCTGTTTCCGTTTACGGGTTTTACCCAAACCCTATATTATGCCACAAAAACGCTGTTGAATAACCCTTACCTGCTTCGTAGCTACAGTGAGATCTAGCGACCTACAGTGCATAAGAAAGAAGGATTTCTGTAGCCTCCGAAAACATTTACTGAAAAAGCTTTCGGATAAATGAAACAGACTATAGATTAAGGTGTGCTATTAGTAGTGCTCCCGCTCAGATCGGTATCACTCCCGCTTACTTATGTAGGTCAATATACAGGCATTAGTTTTGGCCGCACGCCATAGGGTTACACACAATCGGATGATGAAAAAAGATGATGATGATGAAAAAAGATGATGCTTCATGATGGAAATGTCGGGACACGTTAGGTATGCACTCGGCGAAAAATAAGAATTTTTCTGAGAATGTCAGACAAAATTAACGCTAAAAACCGATGAAAGAGAAAATTTTACCTCAAAAGCTTTCGAACTTGACCAGGAACTTTCGAAATTGACCAGGTTTAGCGTACTTTTAATGCTATTTTAGCATTTATACCTGTTTTTGACGTCATTTTAGCCCAAAAAGCTCAGCATTTCGAACCCACAGACCGACTGACCTTCAGACCGACGATGTTGCGCGCATCTATGGACACGACCCAGGATAATACACGGTGGCTCCAAAAACGAATGGCATATTAGTCCTTATAACTTCTTCAATACTGAAGCAAATTAAACGCGGTTTGCTTTGTTCAAGAGCCTTTGACCTTCGTAAAAACGTGGAAAAGTTTTATTTATGCCAGTTCAGCTGCTGTTGATAAAGAATAAATTAAGTATAAGTCGTTTTTCAGTCATGAAAGCATCTGCCAGAAACATTATTTGCCTTTGTAACTTCACAGAAATCTCAAGACAGCTGAATGCAACTTATTTTACTTTAACAGCCCTTTTGATTGTCTATCACTCACATGATTTGCTTCACGGTATTCAAAGTTGCTGCAAAATGATTGCACTTTAATCAAAGGTTGCACATTTTGGCAAATGCTAGCAAATTAAAAGCGTTGATATATGAATGCAACAACCCGTAATAAAGATGCTGCTGTTCCGCACAGATTAAGCCAATCAGAATAATAATAATCAGCAGTAAACAAGTAATTTTGGCTTTATGTAAATCAAATTGTGTTAGAATTATCTTTTTCTGTTAAAGAGTCACACTGTTCTAAAAATAGCTTAATTAGGCAAAAATGTACAAAAAGACGAAAAAAACGACTTCTGCTTAATTTAATGTAGATAAAGAACGGCTGAACCAGCATCTTTGAAACTTTAGTGCGTTCTTTTGAGGTAATGAGGCTCTTACAAATAGTAAATCGCGATTTGATCAAGTATCAGAGAAGTTATACGAATCAATATGCCATTCGTTTTTTTGAGCTACCCAGTATACTCTGACAAATGACTTTATGTATTTATTATTGTTATCAGTTTTAATAATTAAACTTATTACTAATATTATTATCAAAGCGATGTACCTATTATTATATTAGATCGACATTATCGGACGATATTTATGATCATATTTATAATCATTGAAATGTTTTTTTCTAGCGAACGAGGCAGAATAAAACGAAAATTGCAATAACGACTGGTACTACCAGCTTTTTAAATTAAATAAGCAAAAAGTGAGCAATTATCAATTCCCCAGATCCAACGACCGCCTTTTCATAAATTTTATGGAAAAAAGTGAATTTCGCTCCATCTCGCCCCGGCGTTTAAAACGAGTTTCTAGTCCATTTAGGTGCTGTCGAATTGACGGATAAGTGATCCGGTTGGCGTTGGGCGATTCGATCCGTCTAATCTGTCCAATGCCATTCCACCCACCCCTTCTTTATGCATAATTCGTTGCACATCGTACTCGGTTTTGACACGACCAGATCACGTGACTTGGACAACTTTGGTAATGCCATCGATCACACTTAACTCCAATAAAGTATCTTAGTTGGAATAACGTGAATTAAAAACGCCAACGTTGATTTTCGTTTTGCTAAATTTTTTCAGTATAAAAGAGCTCCATTCGGCGACAACAGCAATAACTACTACTTTGTTTTAGAAAATTTAGCCATTTGCGTCGAACGATTATGATGCTGCGTCTGATTTTGACTAGCCGTCGTTGCAACCTGTGCCGTCGCCGATACTTGCGATTTCCAGCCCTATTTCCAATGCGAGAGGCCATCGCCCAGGCCCGGCGATCGGACGGGTTCTCCGCGGCCATTCAGTCGTGAACCCCGTGATTTCAGTCGAGGACCGCACCAAATGCCACCGGAATTTAAATGTTTGCAAGAGTACGTTTAACCGTACTGTTATAGGCAGTGGGTTGGGAAGATTCCTCACTCGAGTCGGTCGCCCCCCCCGTGTTTCTTCAAAAGCCAGAAAATTTTCACCCCCATCCTTTTGGCTTTTGGCGGAAATTTGCGTTTTTCGGCCATTCCAGGTGCCATTTTTGCCATTTTTACTCCCCGCCTCGTAAAAATGGCTGGAGACCCGCCTTTGAATTGCTTTACTTATTTAGAATAACACAGTAGATCAGATTAATTAGATTGTTAGATTCTTCATTATTATTATTATTCATTACTGAGAACCTCATTAGGATTGTTTACTCGCCACTGCACGCCTCTTGAATCCTATCTCTTAGGACCCCCAAGATTTTTAGCCGTTGCATGTTTACATGTAATGATTTTGCCTACAATTCTTGGGCTTATATAGGGAATCTTATAATCCGAGTCTGAAGTGTATTCCCTGAAATATAATCTAAAAAATATTCGAATTAAGTATTGCCGTCACTTTTCACGATTTTTTTGGCGCCAAAGGACAACACTGGATCGAAGAACATCGAGAAATCGTTATATCCGTCCCTATCTTACGATTTGGCGTTTATCCTAGTTCAAGTTAGGAATGCTTGTGCTCAAAAAGTCGATCAGCATATTTTTGAACGCAATAATTTTTTTCAATTTCAAATAATACTGCGAAATTTCGAACAATCCGGAATGAAATCTTTGCAAAAATGCATAATGAGGTAATTTTGTTGCCGTTCTAAACAATTGAGGTGCAATTTTGCGAACGATCGCGCTGCATGATGCTAATTCTCGCCGGAAAAATGTTATCTTAAGGAACTGACTTGCGCAAAATATACTGTATTTTCAATTGATGATTGCGCGGGAAATTAAGAAATTTTAGGAAATCAGGACATGCATCACAATTATGCTCAGCACGCCTGGATTGGTACGGCTCAAGTCGGCCCCTGGGTGAGGCGTTAGCAATGAGACTTTGAGCTCTGGTCTAAGAAACAGGCATACACCTTGAAATAGCGTAAAATAGCCTTAATCGAGTGTTTCTGGTCCATTTCGGAGCACTTTTGCAAGAACACTGAGATTTTATTTTTATCCTCTTGTGATTATATGCAGTTTGCGCCATCATGTTTGCCATATACCCTTTTTCCTTCCGCTCTAGACTCTAGGGTTGAAGAGCATGACTGATATGGGGAGAGAGGTCATCCTGTCTAGGGTAAGCGGGACGACCAGAGAAATTTTTCAGTCAAAATGTAACTAAAAATTAGTACAGCTGCAAAAATAGCGGAAAAAGCTATATTAATCAGTAGTTTGTAGCCAGTTCAAAGCACTTTTGTATCAAATGTTAGATTTTCATTCATTTTCGACCTTCTAGTTTTCCTCGGAGAACCTTCCATTTTTTCGTTTCGATGAAGGTCTTAGTCCCTTAGTCCCGTATCGTGCCCGTCTGCGCTTAATTCCTCGGACTTCTCGCTAGCGCAAACTATAAAAGGTTAGATTACAGTTGCGTAGCTTAAATCCATTCAAGCCCTTTTATCAGATTAACATTTTTTCATTTGCCGTTCTCGGTTGCTCACCTATTTTAGTCCAATTTGCTACCCGATTTAGTAATTAGGTTATTTTTAGCGCCAAGTGCCAGATGCCAACGCCGCCGCCGCGTCCTTCTTCTCGTCCGACCCCAAATCCTAGCGAAAAGGCCGCTCGTGAGCAAGCCAGGCAATGCTACATGAACGTAATCAAGTCGGTCAAGGCCGACATCCAAACTTGCGTGCAAAAACAAGTTCCCGGCTGGAAGTTCCCCGAACCGAAGTCGTAAGGCCATCGTTTCTTGTAATTTTGAATATAGCTATTTAACTTCTAACCACACATAGGCGTGAGGGGTTGGGGGGCGGGTATGCAACTTATTCCAGAAGTTCGAATACCCCCGCCCTCAAAAACTAAAATATCCCCCAGAATTTAATTACTGAAATTTTTTGTTCTTGTTTTTTTTCGCAATTTCTTATGCCAATGGATAGTGACCGACGAGAAACATTGAAAAATTATCTTTTTTTGCCAAAACACCATAGGTGGGTGGCACCAAAATTATGAAGGATGCAAAATTTTTCAGCAGGTCAAAAATGGCCTTAAAAATAGTGGTATGGCGAAAAAACACCATTTTTATCGTTTCTCATCGAGCACTATCTAATGGCATCGATAAATTGCAAAAAAACAAAAAAAAAATTTCGAAAATCGAATTCTGGTGGTAGTATGGTTTCTGGAGGGTTTACATACCCCTACCCCCAAACCCCCTCACGTCTAGGTATGCACACCAACATTTTCAAGACCATTTTTTAACCTTTGCACCCCCTCCTGGTGCTGCCCACCTATGCTTGTAACCATACTTTGTTCCCTTGTTCGTGGGGAGTTTGAGGGATTTGACAATGGGAGCGCGTATTTTGGCAAGGGTGTGGTATTCCAAATTATCACAAAGCAGCTAGAAATACTCCGCTCAAATACGATCGTAAATAAAACGCAACTTTTTTTGTTGAAAGAATCTAACAATAGATTTTAAATTATATTCAAATGTTATTAATCCCTATTGTTTATTTTCCCGCAGTACTTCATTCGAGCTGCTGGACCGCTCCGATTCTCGAACCGCGTCAAAATTCGCATAATTAGCGGTAAAATTTCACTTTATACAGATAAGGTTTACTAGCTTTTCATCACGATTATAAAATTTTCCTAGAAAAAATTTACTTTTTTCTCGTTACACGCCCCATTTTCGTATTTTGCTCGTGTAAAATTTCTACCAGTTGAGTATTGCACCCGAGGGCAACCAGGGTGATATTTTTGGAATAACTATCGCATTTCATTAATCTCAAAGATGAGAAAATTCGCTCAAGACTTTTTCCTGTATTTTTTTATTCATTCTCTTACTAAATCCTGCACTAGTCATGCAAAATAGCCTTAGGTGTCGTTTCGCAGCAATTGAACTGATCAGCGTACAATTTTTTACATTCATTTCGAATTACCCTTTTTATTTTTAAAGATCTTTTCGTTTGAGTGGAAACGAGCGAAAAACCCCGATTCATAGCGTAATAAACTAGCCAATTTCGGGTTCGCCGAAGCATTAACTTTTCTGGCCAATATTTCGTCCTAAAAATAAATTAGGAGGCGAACACAGAATAAATTTGAATAAACATTTGACTAACATACAAATTTATCACTAATGCGGCACTGCGCTAAGCACAATACTCAAACATTATTTGAAATTAAATCGTTGTTTGACCTTCATTACGTACAGAGAGTTGCCTAATTTAATCACTTAATTTCATTCATTCATTGGATTTTTGAAGCAGTCTTATAAATATTTTTGATAACACTAAAATTTTCCATATTTTATTAAATAATTTGTTTATCTGCATTATTACACCATTCATTACTAGCCAAAATAATTTATATCTCAAGTTGATTTTGTAATATTTACCAAATTATTTCACTAACATTGTTGTATTACCGGGTAGGTAAATCTCATTTACCCCTGTCATTACTAATTTTTGGCCATAACTACTAATTCGACTCTGCAAATTGAATAAGCGGCACGAGAAAAAACCAGAAATCCATTAAATGCTTAGCTCTTTTTGGATCAACTATGTTTTTTGATAAAATTAAATTAACAATTAGATACTACGATTGAAATTGTTCTGAAGCTTTTGCCACGTCAATTTCAAAAATAATTCTGTAATCGGCGGTTGATGTATTTATAAATATTCCTTTTAGGTTTTTATTGACTTGATTCAGTTTTTAATTTTATTCTTGTTTCAAATTTGAGTTTTCAATTTAGGGGTCCCGGTAAAGAAAAGGGTGGACACGATATGGGTCGCGATGGGCACGAAGGACCCGGCGGAGAGCACGATGGACACGATGATGGAGAGCGTGGCGGGTTCGGAGGCCCCGGAGGCAAAGAGAAGGGCAAGGAAGGCGGCAGAAGAGGCATTGAGCGTTTGATAAATATTTCGTGCACAACACCGGAGTCCAAGGCCAGTGCCCAGGCATGCGTCAAAGCTTTGCCCCCCAGAGTCAAAAATCAAACAGAAGAAGCGAACCGATCGGCTAGACAATGCGAGAAAAGGACAACTTGCTTGAAGAGGTGATAAGATGAGCAAATAAATAAATAAGTAAATCAATAAATCAATAAATTAATAAGATAAATAAATAATCAAATAAGTAAATAAATAAATAAAGAATTAATAAATAAATAAATAAATAAATAAATGATCAAATAAATAAATAATAAAATAAATAAAAAAGAAAGAATTGAAGAAATAAATAAATAGATAAATAATTGAATAAATAAACAAATAAATAAGTAAATAAATAAACAAATAAACAAATAAATAATTTATTGTTTAAATAAATAAATAAACTAAATAAATAAATAAATAATAAATAAATAAATAAAATAAATAAATAAATAAATAAATAAATAAATAAATAAATAAATAAATAAATAAATAAATAAATAAATAAATAAATAAATAAATAAATAAATGATTGAATAGAAAAATATTCATATAAATGAATAATTAATTTTTGAAAATTTCTAGTTTTTTAGGATTTTTTATGCCAACAGACGGAGCATGATTAGAAATCCAAAAACAGTGCGCTTTTTGTCCAACTCTGAACATTTTTGCTTTTGCATTTTAAACCCTAGACAGTTTTCCACCTTTCCAATCATCCCCAGGTTCCCCTAAATTCCGATTCTGCCCACGTTCGTAAAGCATTCGATGCATAGTTTGTCAGAGAAATTCAAGAACCATTTTAGTCGCAAAAAAGCGATGGACTCCAAATAAACTGTATAGACGCTGCAGAATCAGTTTTTTAAATATTAAAAATCTAATAAAATAAAATGTTTAATTTCTATGAAGCAAACTTGAAAAAATTGCACAGTGTAAAAAATACTATTCAACTAGGTAAATTCACATATTTATCATACGTAATATTATTGTTGACTGATTTTTGGAATTCTCGAGATTTTTAAACATTCACAGCTTAACACCCGCTTGTCAACAGCAGTTCGCTACCATCGAACAGGCTAAATGCAGCTGCGCCAATAGCACCATAACGGCCAACAGCGCCAAAATCGAGGCGTCGCTGAAAGCTTGCCGGGCGAATTTGCCCACTCCGTCGCCGCGACCTGTGGGCAAAGGCGAGAAACATAAAGAAGGCGGGTTCAAACTTCACCGACTGATCAAGCCGTTTTGCCACCGCGACCCTTGCAAGCCTAAGCCTTCGTCGTCGGAGGATGAGGATTGATCTGCGATAAACAGATTACGTTTTCTATGAATTGATCTTTCGCGGGAGATAAATCTTATTTATTTTCGATTCTTCATACTCTTATTTCATTTTATTAACGCAAAAATACATATTTTTAAAAACTTTTTACGAACTTAGTAATTAATGGGCGTTTGGCTAAAACGTATTGCGCTGATTGCTCTATAACGATTCTTCAAAATAAAAAGAGTTCACGTGCATGACTGAACAAATATAATCTGTAAATAGAGAAATCGTGAGGGATTATTGAAATACATATGTAGAATTCAATTTATAGAAAAACGAAATGTTTTATTAGATGCCCATCGTGGTTGGTCTGGTATGATTAGGCCAGCCGATGTAGGGGTTTAGTTATATGTAGTGATGTGAAAGATCCAGATTTTTACCCAGATCCAGATCCAGATAAAGATCGGGTTCAGATTTTCTGGCAGATGCAGATCCAGATCAGATAACCAGATCAGAAAATAACCAGATCCAGATCCAGATCGTTTTGCCAGATCAAAATTTAAAAAGATCTAGATACAGATCCAGATCCAGATACAAATATTTTTTGTGCATTAATTTGTATTCCTAAAAAGGTAAAAAGAGGGCGTATTGCACCCGTGCCCACATGGATTAGGGGGTCTCGGGTGGCGGGACTAATATATCAGCTCTCCCAGAGGGGTCTGGAGCAGAGCCGAGGAAAATTTGAATTTTAGAGCTTTTACATAAGAATGACATCAGTAAAAATTGTATAAAAAGTAAAAGCTCACAAGTTTAGACTTGTACCAATGGGCATGAGTCAACCAAAAGACAGTGTAGTCTGCTTTTTACAAAAACATTCAATCCAGATCACGAATGCAATTTTTTTACACAAACGATACATTACCTAACAACACAAAATGCAATACTATGAAGAATCCTGCTTAATTTTAATTCAACAAAGAAAAACGCTGTTAAATTCATGAAAAATGACAGATGCACCTACTAAAACCATATGTACATGTTCAGCATAGAAATTCTGAGGGGTCAAGGTCACATTTTTTAACATAAAAAAGCAATAAAAATGGCCCATGGGCACTAAAACCATTGTTTTTAGACGTTCCTCGATGTCGCGCATCCACTGAAACAACTTGTTCAACAAAAATTTTCCGAAAAAATCAGAATTTTCCCATTTTTAGGCAAAAAAAGTTTCTCAAAGGTCAATTCTGATTAGGCACGTAGCTGGCTCTTCTATTCTGGGGGGACCAACACCAATTTTGGGGGTCTAAGCCGAAAATAGCACAAAACAACGTGTAAAAAGTCCAATTTTTCCGGTTTTTTCTGAATTTGGGGGAGGCGTTCGGACCCCCCATTCCCCCGCCGCGACGTGCCTGATTCTGATGATCATTTATGTGGAAAAAACAACCTTCAACACAGTTTTATCACTTACGTTACTTTTCTGCAGAGCTTTAAAAATTTTTCTAAAATCAAAAAATTATGGGAGGGTTAGCGGCACTTTTTGGTCATTCTGGGGTCAGCACGGGTGTGGGGGTCAAAACTCCCAGCAGACCAACCCCCACCCCACGTGCATTTAAGGCTACATCCACTTAGATAACCTACCTACAGCAAAACGTAAAACAGAAAGAATACCATCGCGCAAAAATAACTTTCTGATCTGTTTAGCCAGATACAACTTGACTAAACAGATCCAGATCCAGATGAAGATTGGTTTCTGATTTTCTGGCAGATCCAGATCCAGATCAGATAGCCAGATCAGAAAATAGCCAGATCCAGATCCAGATTATCTGGATCTGGATATGAATCTGGATAAAAAGATCAGATCCAGATGATCTTTTACATCACTAGTTATAAGCCCAGCGCTATCCAAACTGCCAGATTCCGGTAGAACCCTCAGGCCCAAATAACCGAAGGTGAAGTATCTCTTACTCCAGAGTTAATCGCGAAATAAATTTCGGAGTGAGATTTTTTTGGTACACGCGAAGGTGGTGAAATCGTTTCACGGGAGTAGATTTACTCCGCAATTCTACTCCTGTTCACAGGTAGGAGTTGATCTTGAAGTAACATCTGGTTTAATATAAAGATATGTAGCGTGTAACTTAGTCGCACAGTCCTCAATCACACGTAGGTAGACGCGCGGAAGTATATGGCTTTGGATCATAAGTGGGCGCACCAAAATTCTGAGAGGGGGAATGCATGATTTTTCAAATGTCAAAAAATAAGCTTAAAAATGGAGGTTTGGTGAGAAAACACCATTTTGCAACGTTTCTCATCGAGAGACGTTGCAAAATCATCTATTAGCATCAAAAACTTGCGAGAAAACAAAAAATTCAAAAAACCGAATTCTGGGGGATATTTTGGTTTCTGGGGGAAGGAATGGGGGCATTTTGTTCCTGATGGGCTGCATACCCCATTCCTCGAACCTCCGCTTCCCTCCACGCCCAGGTGTGGTTTGGATCGTCCCCCAGAACTTAAGACTTATCGGAATCCGGACGACTTCGATATGTTTTCTTTTTTTCACGTTTTTTTGATGCCATAGGATAGTGCTTGATGAGAAATGCCAAAAAATGGTGTCTTTGTCTTTCCTTTCCATAATTTTCAGCGCTTTTTTCTAGTTTTGAATTTTTGAATAATATAATTAATATAAATATAAATAATATAAATACCATAAACCATAACCATAACATAAATTTCTGATGATGAATTAATGTGCTCGATTTCTCGATCGTTGTACTAGTGGGTGCATCGTCCGTTCGCTATTTGAAATGACAATAATTTTTGGCTGTTAAATACAGATTTCAGTCTTCCGTGAAACAAAATAATTAAGAGAGTTTTGGAAAAAGTATGCCTTACCTTTTAAGAATTTTAGCGACAACAATAGTCTGTTTCACATAAATTTGGGCATAAATTTTGATAATATTTTCGAAAGTAAGCCGCTGGATTACGATAATTATATATCTGTCAGCTTATTGTCGGACATAATTTTTAAAATTTATGCTCAATCTTATGTGAAACAGACCATAAGCGAAGCGTCGCGGAGGACTAGATTGCTTCAAAGCATTCTAAATATTTTACGGGCAATCACAAAACAGATAGGTAATTAAAATTAAATCTGAAGATGATATTGAACAATCCATTTAATTTGTCTGAGATGAGTGAATTCATTAGCAATACCCTGGTATTTTACGCCTTCTCTGGAACAATAATTAGAATACGTTGTTGTTACTCGACGAATTACTCTAGAGTGATTACTCCACCTTTACTCCACTGTCGGGTATGTCTAATCTCGGAGTTGCTTACATTGCGATTTACTCTGAAGTAACTACTCCAGAGTAAGCCTTACTCCGGAGTAGATTTACTCCGCTTCCGGGTATAAGGGCCTCAGACTAAAATTTTGGCACTTTTTGCCAAGTGCAAATCCTTTGGGATTCCGTTTCTGTCTAATTGTGTTGCTTCTTTATTTTTTTCACGCATATTTTAATCCTATACAGAACCGTGCGATGGTTACTTATGATTTTGCATTTGTCCTTTTCAAAGCTTGTTTTCTTGCTTTTAATACTATTACCGCATTTTTATATAATGTTATTTTGTTTTTCCGCATTTTTTGTCATGCTGATATTTTACTCGTTGAAAAAAATTGCATACAAAAATTCGTTAATTAGTCATCTTCGAGCAATTATTGACTTCAAAACAAATCAACTTTATAATCTGATCTGCTGCTAATTTAACCATTTTATCTTTCATCGGGTTGTCGTTTCCCATCGATGAGCAGCACGCCTTGATCGCTGCCTCGACTTTGCCTCTCTGAGCCGTTATTGTGTTATTACCGCATTTGCATATTTGCTGATTCATGCCCGGCAACTGTTGCTGACACGTGCTGCTTTGACTGCGTCAAAATTATTCGAAAGTTTAGCTGATTGTAATATTAATAATAATAATAATAATAATAATAATAATAATAATAATAATAATAATATTAATAATAATTTAAATATTAATAATAACAATAATTTGGAAAGTTGAAATGAAAACAATGAGGATAACACGGCGTTGAAAATTAGCAAAATGTTATGAAATAATAAGAATAGCAATAAAACAATAATGAAATTCGAACAGATTAATATATAAATTCTAGAATAATGTTAGCATGCGCAATGTTCAATGATAAGCAACTTGCAAAATATATCCGCAATATTTGAAAAAGCAGCCAAGATTATGTTTTAGAAACTTATTTCAATTGAATATTATTATGTACTTCTGTTTGCAGGCGTTTTTCTTTGCGCATATTGTAGAAACGAGGTTTTGCTTTGGTGGCGGTAAGGCCTTGATGCAACTCAATGCGGCGCTTTTAGCTGCATCGTTAGAGCACGATAAATCAGCCAAATTTTGGAAAAACATTCGGTCAGGGCCCATTTCCGGTAAGAAGTGCATTTCTTCCCTAAAAAACACGATATTTATCAGCTGAAGAAAATGTCAATAAAACATTGGCGCATTGAGACTACACCTTGGCGTGGGGGAGTTGGAGGGTATGCACTACCCTTGAAGGCCGAATATAAATATAACCGAATATAACCGAAATACCCACCCTCAAGAATTCAATTGATGGAAATTTTTTCTTTTTTTCCGCAATTTGATGCCAATGGATAGTGCTCGATAATAAATGTTGGAAAATGATATTTCGCCTTACTATCATTTTTAATAACATTTTTTGACCATAGAAAAATCTTGCACTCCTCCCCCAGAATTTCGGTGCTACCCACCTATGATTGGGACCATAGAAGCACAGTATGACCGATTTTCTCGGTCTAGAGGGACATATGTGTGCAGGAGGGGCAGGTTTAGAAGGATTTGACCACCAGAATGGCAACTAACGTAGTGCAAAATGGCTGCGGCCCTCCTCCCCCCGTTTGTCTATTTTTCATAAAAATTGTGAAAAATGTGCCTTTTAATAGTTTCTAGCTCATTTTTGGCTCAAAAGTCTCAAATTTTCGGCTCGGCGCTTCACGCTACATACACATGTTTTGACTATATTCTGTTCAATTTACTCGACTTTTTTCGAGTTTTTTCGAAATGTTTTACGTTTTTGTGTTCTGGGAGGCGAGCATTGTTCGACACGTTACAAAACAGTGTACTTAATATGTACCCATCGATTTTAGCCCAAAAAAGCACTTTTCAGAAATTGTCAGGGTCTGACAGCATCTTCTTCTTTTAATTCTATGCTAGCATGTATGAGCTGATCAATCATTGAGCTTTTAGTGGCCAAAATAACCTTAAAAACTGGTATAAATGCCAAAATAGCATCGAAACTAACTTATTCCACAAGTTCTGGTCAATTTTTTGCATTTTCTAATAGCATTCTAGATTTTCATCCATTTGTGACCTTCGGTTTGCCACATTTTCTCCACGAAGTTTTGCTTTTTTCCATTCTGGGGGGGTAGCTAGGCGCCGTAAACCCGACATGTGCACATCTGATTAGGACTCATTGAATCAACGACATTATACAACAGAATAGATGTGGAAGATTCAGTCTCTCTAAATTTTCAAAGTGAGTTTAAAGGAAGAATATGAATTCTTGAAGCGTGTTCTAAAGAGCTCAGAATAAATTTTATCATACTTTTGATCTAATTTACCCAATTCTTCAGACAGTTCGCGAGTCAGATTCACTGGTTTTTAATGAAACTTTTGTCCCATAACAGTTCAAAGTATGATATGTCAAAATAATGCAGCGCTTCGCACCGTATTATCGAATTTATGCATTGATTTTCTTTGCGAAATTGAATAGTCGAATGGAGCGTCAAAAGAAGAATTCGCGTTGCTATTTGTAATATCTATTTATTTAATACTTAAATTTAACATTTTTATTCGATATTTACTACTTAATATTTAATCCAATGTCTAGATAATTTTAATGTGTTATGATTCCAATTTTTCTAAAATAATAATAGTTATATATTTAATATTTATATTTATATGCATTTAATGTTTATTTATTATTTACTTAATGTACATTTACTTTTTATGCATGGAATAGGAATAGAGTAAAATGTCTCCTTTCTTAAACTTTTTTCCTATAATATGAAGTCGATAAGAATCGCTGAGAAATACCCTTATTTAAGCCTTTGTACTTGTCAAAATATCTGACTTCGAAATTTCTTAAATACAAAATCCTGGATTTGGGCTTAGTCCTTCCTAATTTGGACGTTCAGCTACGTGCTGCATTCTTACATAACAATACCTGTTTTTAATTATTTTCTCTAAATCATACATTAGAGTAAATCTTTTTATTTTCATATTTTAAATTATGATTATATGGTAAATGATGAGCAAAACTGTTTTGGCAATACGATTAGATTTTCGCTGCATCTTTTTTCATCCTCCAATGCAAAAGTAAATTGCTTTATATTCGCGATAAGGTGTGAGTGCTATATGAAAGGCGTTAAGCAGTCCAAAAGCAAAGGATTGTAGCTATTTTTAAAACCATTTTCTGAGCTTACACAACAAATACGATATTCGCGTCATTTATTTTCGAAAATTAAACAATGTGTTTAAAAAATTTTATATTTTTAGTTAGGCCTACATTCTTCTCATATTCCCTTTTTCTTCTTTTCCCTTATTCATTGTTTGAGCCTTTAAGAAAGTACTGCAATTTATCCTACCTTAGAATACATGAATAAATAAAGATTTAAATAATATTAGAAAAGTAAATTAATCGTTTAATTAATTACGGCTTTATGTCCGGAAATTTGAAGGAACCAAATTGTTTTTTTACGCAGCTTTCTATCTCGTCTTTGACATCCTTGAGAGAGTCTATTACACACTGTATCTCTTTTCTCAGAACGACTTCGGTTTTTTCCTTCGGCGGCCGCGTTGGAATTTCACACTGCGCACTGTAAAATTGAACGTAATCCAATTCTAGCTATACTTAAATTTTAAATTTTTTTTTATTTTTAGATAAATAACTAGATTTTGTATGATGGAATAAAAATAAAGCAGATAATGAAAAAATAGTTCATCATTTCTCGGTTGAAAAAAATCTAAAAATTTTAAAAAGTGTCTAAAATAAAAATTGAAATACAACAAAACAATCAAAATAATCTCTCCATTCTGTAGTTCGTATGAACAACAAGTTAGTTGGAGACAAACTTTAGAAATCGATTGCTCTAAAGAATCATAGTTCAACCGGCACTTTACTACACCTGAAATCGACCCATATATCAAATTAAAATTTTTTAACATTTAATTTAATTTTTAACCTACAAGCTGGCTTATTTTTTACAATTAGTTTACGTTAGCTTAGCAAGGATATTCGAATGTCGAATGTTGATCACGCTTTTCGAGTTTGTCCGATTTAATGAGTATAATGAATAATCGAGAATTTTAGATGCAATATTTTGTTTCTCAGATTAAAATAGCATCGTGCGTCTTTGAAATGAAAAAAGTTGATATCCATCGAATTTTTAAGCAAAAAAACAATAATTAAGAAGCTTAAGCTCAAAAATGATGCTCCCAACACGATGCGGGACTGAAACACTAAGATTTTTAATGTGAGATAAGATTTCGGGCCCCAAGAATGTTTGCTAAATACCAAAACAATTTTTTCTATATTATCTGGAATTATTCAAACAAACGCATGATCTCTGTAAAATTTATCGAAATAGGATTTCATGCAGTTTTACGATTGAAATGGACTAAGAATTGCGCGAATGACGAAAAAAGTGACCTTGCTGAATAAACAGCAAAACTGAATAAGCTCTCTTGGATGGTTTCCTACGGGAGATTCGAATATCAAAACGTGGAACTTTTATTTTTTGATTTCACTACACAAGTTAGAGCTGTTTAACCAAGTTTTATCACAGACGGATAAAGGTGCATTCGGTCCAGTATATAGACAGGCATTGCTTTGCTCGTGTGAAGGTTTTCTGAATTTTATTGCCCTAATTTTTTCAATGAAATTTATTCATTTTTTTGCGATTATGCAACCAATTTCGGTCCAAAGTATAATGCATTATCTGCATTAGTCACATGAATGCAAGGAATTAAAGAGCTTTTATTTTTCATATCATTCAATTCAGCGCAAATATTTAGCTGAAATTTTCTAATTTCTTGGGTTTTCTACGCGAATTAGTACCGTATGCTGGATAACAATGTTTTAACAGCACAATCACGTTGACGATACATCCAAAAATGCTTTGTCGTATTAAAAAAGTCCTGTCTGAAGAAATTATTACGATTTTTTTCTAAAAGTGATTTGAACTTAAGAAAATGCTTAAATAAGGCCAGCTGTCCGATCTTGAGGGTCCATCCGATTTAGGGGTTCAGACAAAGACTGTTTTAAAAACAAAATACCCTCAACAACAGGTGTAAATGATAAAATCGCATAAAAGTTATATTAATCCACAGTTTGTGTTCAATTTTAAGCTCCTCTGCACTATCCTTCGTTTCACTCTATTTTTTCTAGAAGATTCCTAATTGTTCTATTTTTGGAAGAGGGTATAGATCCACAAATCCATTTGACGTCTAGCTGTCTCCCTTTATAAAAATTTCGGATAGCTGCAGCCTGAACCACTGGACTGATTTCGTGGAAAATACTTTCTTTTTTGAATTTACTTTTCATTTTTTGTCATCACACCGTAAACAAATCGTTGGATTTACCCAATAAAGTTTGGCGTTAATTTACGCCGCAACTTTGTCGAATCAATCGGACCCAACAAAGTTGGGTTAATCCTATACAACTCTGATGCAGACGACTTAACAAAGTTGGGTTAATCCTATCCAATATTTCCTTAGTTAATGCATAACAAAGTTAGGTAACGCCAACCAAACTTTTACGGAATAATCAAGTTGGGTTAATTCTATCCAGCATTCAAACACGCGTACGTAAGCATAGCGGCGACTCATGCCACTGCCAGTACATACGAGCACACGTGGTTGTGAGGGGGTTGGGGCAATATGCACCCCGCCCCCCCAGAAGGCCGAAAAGTCCCCTCAGAAATCAAAATACCCCCAAGATTTCAATTTTTGAAAATTGTTTTTTGTTTTTCTCGCATTTTTTGTTGTCAATGTATAGTGCTGAATGAGAAACGTTGGAAAATGGTGTTTTTCGCCATACCACCATTTTAAAAACCATTTCTTCACCTTTGGAAAATCTTGCACACCTCCCTCCCCCTAGAATTTCGGTGGTGCCCACGTATGCATACGAGGCGCAAAAGAACTTCCCATATTGAAGATAGGATGCTAGTGATGCAGTTGCCTCATGATGCAAGCTAATTCTGTAGCATTATCGTAATGCTTTGAAAGCGAGCATGCGCTGGCTTCCTACGTCAAGCATAGGTCAACTTTCATTCGGTCAATCCAACACACTTCACTTTTGATTATCCAACTTTGTTGGGTTAATCATGCTACATGGAATTTCTAACAGAGTTGGCTCAAGAGGCCGCTGGCACAATTTTGTTAAGCAAATTCAACAATTTTTTACAGTGCAGCAGAAACTCACTTTTCGAGGCATTTTATCTCAGGCGGTGTTCCGTATTTTTCTTTCGCTTTTTCAGTGGACTTCGCTTTCGATTTCTCTTTGCCGATTCCGAAGCTACTTTTCACGCAATCATAATACGAGTCGAAATCGCATTCGTCGGCTAAAACGCAACAAATCGTGCAGAGTAAAATTAAAAATCTCAGCATATCGGGATGAAATTGAGCAGTTGTATTTAGGTTCGTCAGCCAGAAATGTAGAAAAGCAAAATTCGAATGAGTTTATTGTCAATTTTCCAACCTTTTATACACAGTTCCCATCAATTAAAACATTCGTTCAAAGTGATCTAACGATCAGTTTATCTGGTTTTTATTGTTTTTTTCAAGCACGATTTTTCAATTTTTTCAAGCATTTCCGAGTGTACACGTGCCCCGTGTTTAGTTGCTTTTTTGCCAAAATATTTTCGTGTTTTTCCACCTAATTAACCCCGAATAATGAAGAGAACGCGATGAAGGCGTAGAGGAAATGTATCGGTACACCAGCACAAGATATTAAATTTAGCTTGCGATAACATGAATCGAAAACCGGATTATGTACGTAGGTAGGTGACATTGAATGGTAAGCTTAATTTTTTACATCGTTGCGACATGCACTTTGAAAGCTGTACCAATAATTTCTGAATCTCATTAGTTTATGTTTATCTCGAATATTATTTTATCGCAGTCGAAAACTAATAGGCTGTACAGAAAATGACCGAAATGCGTAAAAACTTGTTGTTTGTTTGACGGCCTGACTGATTGTGTCCCAACATGGCCACTAGTCCCAACGATTGTGAACCGCTTGACCCACCGTCCCGCTAGACCCACCGTCCCACTAGACCCACTTTTTCGTCCCGCTAGACCCACCGGAAGTTTCGCTACACCCACCACGTGCATAATGAGGAGTCCCGCCAGACCCACCGTTTTGCGACCGTCCCGCTAGACCCACTGTCTCGGAAGACCCACCAGAAAAGAAAATTATGTACGCTTATAAGCAAAAACAGAAACGCTTGCAAAGTGTATCCATTCAAGTATATATGTTTAGTCAAATATATAAATAATTAATTAAAAATTAATTACATTCAATTAACCACCTAATCAACAATGGACAATAGCCCTCCTTAGTCCTAATTTTAAAAATAGTTGCAACATCCGTTCGGTCTGATTATTGTTGAGCCGTCTTTGTGAAATGCCTACATGCTTTTCATCATATTCAAATGTGCATATCTGTACTGTTATCGGAATGCAGTGTCAACGCTTCAATCTGTGTGCCTCCTTAGTATGCGGAAATTCTCTGATCGGAGAATGCGAACAGTGCAATACCATTACGATAAAGAGCAAAAAATGCACTCTGAAATGTGTTTGACAAGAGTGTATTCCTTGACATGAAAAATGAATATTTATTCTTGAAAAATAATCGGCCATAACTGTTTACTTACCATTGCCACGCACGTGCACGCACGCACGCACATATCTTCTTTGCATGTTATAATTTGTAAAGTATACAATTTCATGCAATAATATAGAAAATGTATTTATTTATTAATTAAATTTAATTCATAAGATGGTTAATTAAATAAAATTATTTTTTAATCAATTATTTATATATTTGACTAAACATATATACTTGAATGGATATACTTTGCAAGCGTTTCTGTCTTTGCTTATAAGCGTACATCATTTTCTTCTCTGGTGGGTCTTCCGAGACAGTGGGTCTAGCGGGACGGTCGCGAAACGGTGGGTCTAGCGGGACAACTCATTATGCACGTGGTGGGTCTAGCGAGATTTCCGGTGGGTCTAGCGGGACGAAAAAGTGGGTCTAGTGGGACGGTGGGTCTAGCGGGACGGTGGGTCAAGCGGGACGGTGGGTCTAGCGAGACGGGACCGTCCCAACACGGCCACCGTCCCAACACAGCCACCGTCCCAACACGGCCACCAAAATTCCCAACACGGCCACCGTCCCAACACGGCCACCGTCCCAACACGGCCACCAAAATTCCCAACACGGCCACCGTCCCAACACGGCCACCGTCCCAACACGGCCACCGTCCCAACACGGCCACCGTCCCACACGGCCACCGTCCCAACACGGCCACCGTCCCAACATGGCCACCGTCCCAACAAAGCCACTGTATCAACACGGCCACTATCACTGTATTTTCATCAGTTAAGCAGGTATTAATAGTTAATTACAGAAAGGTAATTAGGCATGGATATACATGTGGCAGCAATTAAATTGATGACTAAAGTTCGTTTTTTACATGCATAGAGAATTTTGCATGCAACGAAGCATTGCTCTGCACGGTGATCGGGTTGCACATGTTGGGCGCATCGGAAACATTGAATATTTTTTAATAGTTTCGAAAAGTGGTAGGTAGTCGGCAGTCGGCACATAATTACAAAAAAACATACAGCTTAATTCTTATTCTGAGTCTTTTTAGGTTATTTTCAACGCGTTTTCTCATTCTGAGTCGTTTTAGATTGTTTTCGACGAGTTTCCTTATGCGGAGTCCTTTTAGATTATTTTCAACGCGTTTTCTTATTCTGAGTATTTTTATGTTGTTTTCGCATTTTTTTGCTGCAGTTCAGATATGATAGTTTACTATTGCACGTGATCCCTTTGTCTATGTAATTCCAGCGGAAAAGCTTGCTACACAATAGAAGAGCCTGTCTAATTTGCCGCCTCGTTAAAGTACAAATCTACGTATCAAAACTTATCAATTACCTTCCTATACTATTAATACCTACTTACGGATCCACTGATTGGAATAAACTGGTGGTGGTAGTGGTGGCCTTGTCGAGACAGTGGATTTGTTGGGACGGTGGCCATGTTGGGACGGTGGCCGTGTTGGGACGGTGGCCATGTTGGGACGGTGGCCGTGTTGGGAATTTTGGTGGCCGTGTTGGGACGGTGGCCGTGTTGGGAATTTTGGTGGCCGTGTTGGGATGGTGGCCGTGTTGGGACGGTGGCCGTGTTGGGACTGATGGCCATGTTGGGACGTTACCGCTTGACTCGCAGTTATACATGCCGCTCAGCTTATTTTACAGGCATAAACACGTGTTCATGAGAAAGATTGAATTATCCCACGCAGAATGGCGAGACATCTTACCCCCAGAATTACCGATTTTTCGTAAAAATTTTGAAAAGTGTACCTTTCTACCCGTTTTTAGCTCGTTTTCGGTTAGAAAGTCTCAAATTTTCATATATGCATTCTGGCTATATTTTGTTCAATTCACTTGACTGTTTTTCGTATTATTCATGTTTTTAAGTTTTAGAAAGAACGAGCTCTGTATGAAAAATAGAAACACCGTGTTTTGTTCACGTGTACCCAAAACACGTGGGTATGGGAGTTGGGGGGTTGGGAGGGTCGTACCCGCCAGAATTCTATTTTTAGTAACATTTTTTATCAATTTTCCCCATCCTGACCCCCAAGAGTTTCCTTGCTGCCCTTGTGTGTCACCCATTGTTAGCCCAAAAAAAGCACTTAGAAATTCTTTGGCCCGAGTTCCCGCTCCAGGATTCTCATGCTGTACATTTATGGCCACTAGTCTAAAATAGTCAAGTCAAGATAGTCAATGCTAACTTCATTCGCTCGCGAATAACTTGCAGCGTAGCTCAGAGCAGGGCCCTATGAGCTTAACATAGTGACGAGATAATGAATGAATATGTTTTTTTATCCATTTTTTGTAGGTCGATTACCAAGATTTCTCGAATTTCACCGGCGCTTCAGCCTATGAGTCAAACTTTTGTAAACATCACGTTTTCAGCAAGTTACAAAAAAAAGCTGTAAACCGGCCCTAAAAAGGGTATCTACATACAGTACTAATTTTAATATTTTTCAACTTAACTTAGTGCAATGCGACTTATTTCCTTAGGAGAAAGAAGGTTTGATTACAGGACCTAAAACTAGTGATTTCTGATTGATTGAATGCGTTTAATGCGTCGCATTTTTTGTATACCCAGTTTTTAATTGAACATAAACTCAATCAAAGTGCAAGATGATGAAAAGCTTACGAAACTGAATGAAAAGGAACAATTGAATTGACATACGAAATGAAGATCATTAAATAATAGCGTAAATATGCTTTAATGTGTATTCTAACAGAAAAAAATATAATGGCGATTTAACCGATTGTGTCCCGGGTGACCGACAGTCCCGGGAGACCGACAAATGGTTTTCAAAAAAGATCTATCAATCAAAACATCCCTGTCTGGCCCATAGTCCCGGGTGGACCTGGTGGTCGACTATACCGGGTGGCCGACTGTACCGGGTGGCCGACTGTACCGAGTGGCCGACAGTTCCGGGTGGCCGACTGTACCGGGTGGCCGACAGTCCCGGGTGACCGACAAGTGGTATAATAATAGGTTTGTCATAAAAATTCCCAACTGACTAATGATTTCGGATTTTTTGCTTTTTCAAGTAGGTACTTATTTATGCACATAAATAGTTTTACCAATGCAACAACATTGCTCATATGAATTCATAGCAAATTTAAAACATGCAGGATTTTGTAAAAAAAGACTTATGCATTCCATTGCGCATGTGATACCACGCTGTAGGCCGAATTTAATGCGCACAGGATTATAAGTAATTCTAGATCTTAACGACGACTGGACAAAACTGAATCTTTGATACAAGAAACTACACTGTAGGCCGATTTTATCGCGCACAGGAATATAAGTAATTCAAGTTCTTAATGACGACTAGGACAAAAATGAATCTTTGATACAAAATTTTAAGTTCTGAGAGTTTATATTAGATATGTACATTTAATAAGTTTATATACAATATGTACATGTTATAAGTTGATATTTACATTTATGCCAGTGAAAACTTTATTGCTATTCTAAGAGAATGAAAAAAATTACGTGTTTTGATTTTGAAAAAATGTACATGCATTAATACTTACGTACGTACATATATTCATAGTAATAGTACAACCGGGTCATTTGGGAATTTTTATGTCATCTATCGATCAACCGGTACAGTGTCGACAACCCGGGACTTTCGGCCACCCTGGACTTTCGCCCACCCGGTACAGTCGCCCACTCGGGACTGTAGGCCACCCGGTACAGTCGGCCACCCGGGACTGTCGGCCACCCGGTACAGTCGACCATCCGGGACTGTCGGCCACTCGGAACAGTCGGCCAGTAGGTACTGTCGGTCACTCGCAAATTTTTTGATTGACAGATCTTTTTTAAACTATTTGTCGGTGACCCGGGACTGTCGGTCACCCGGGACTGTCGGTCACCCGGGACGTTACCATTTAAACAGAGATTTACTAATCAGCACCCCTAATTATTAACTTTTTTGTCATAACATAGTCAAATTATAATGTTTACAAAGAGTTATCGAAAAAGTGATTAACAATGAAACGTTACGATTTTGTTGTACTATATATGTGCCTTCGAAAATCGTTTACGATTTTTCAATAAGTCAAATGCAGCTATAGTTATGATTAAAGCATTCGATACCCTTTTCTTGAGGTAATGACCTAATGATGTACGAGAATAATTTAAAACCATTGACTACCTAATGTGTTCTTCCGAAGCGAACCTAACTTATAAAAATATCCCAATTTTCGCTCTAGGAGTTTTATCGTTTATTTTATTCCTTAAACTCCGTCTAACTTTCAAGTTCTCTGAATTTAATTTTGGCAAAATGCTAGAAATATTCAAGCAATGGCCAGTGTCAACTCATTCACTCGATGCTAGCGTGTTTTGTATAATCAGGTAGATAGCCTAGCAAGCTTAAAGTGTCATTAGAATAACATAGAAGTATCAATTTTCCATAAAAGCGATGTTTTAACAACAGATTAGAACCTTGTTTACTCTTTCTCAAGGAAGCTCAAATGACCAGCACCGGTTAGCACGCCCAATTTTCGACTCTATTTCATCTTTTAAAAACGGAGATTATATCATAATTTCGATACGACTATCAGCCAAACGCCCATGTCGCAACAGTCGAAATAATCCGAATATATAAATCGATTATCAAATAAGGGATTAAGTACAAAATCTCTTCCTTATTACGTAACTTTCGCCCGGCCATCGGGTCACCCCGGCGGACTTCTAATTTCGTACGAAGCCGTAAATTTGGCGTTTTACTTTAATCTATAGATTACGGGTCGATATTTGTATCAAATGGACATGTTTATTTTACGCATTATTTGCATACTTATTGAATCGAATCTGGCACGAAAAGCGTGTCAAACTACTTATATACATTCAAGGTATTAAGTTACTATTTATGAATACATTCTATAGTCTAAAAACAGCCAAAATAATGTCTCACTTTAACACGCGTTAGATAAATAAATATCGTTAAGGCGTATCGTAAACGTAAAGTCGGCGTTTTTTGTGCGACGGCCAATACGCCCTTTGATCTTATCTAATTATTGACCCTTAGGGCGAATAGTGATAGGCCTATATGAATACAATTGACGCCCGGATGCTCGGGCGGGTTTACCTCGATTTGACTTTTTACCCACCAAATAATTAATGAGGTTGTTGCGAGGAACTGTAAATCATTCTAATTTTCGGGCATTTATATCGAAGAATGGACGCCATTTTTTCTGTATTATGATTTATGCGGCTGCCGAATTTTGTTTACTTCGCCAGTTTCGCTGACCCCGCGATTTTAATGACCACTGTATACATTTCGATGGTCAGTGCTTGTCATTCTAACTCAAATTTGTACGTTTAGTGGACGCCTTCATTTCCGCAAAGAGCGGGCACGTAAATATGTAGTCAATGCCTACATATTTGTATGCAATGAAATAATGTAACATCGTTTTCCTACATAATACATACAAATTCTTGCGTAGTTTTCAACCATTTTGTGAAACATCTATTCAATTTGCATCGAATTCAGCCAAATTATCCCGTACGATTATTTTCTTAATTTTCGGCTGTATTTGACCGTTTTACTTTTAATAACTTTATACGTTCTTATTATTTTTATTTATTTTTATTCGCAATTATTTAAATTATAATTTTAATTTTTAAATAGTTTTATATTAAATAATTCTAAATGAATAATTCTAATTAAATTTTAATTGTTCAGTCAACTATCTAGGTATTGGTGTCGTACTTATTTAAGAATATTAAACTGAAATATTGTGTATACTTGATATAAGTTTGGGTACACCTATTTAGACATTTGCATAATTTTGCTGTTTTTCTTCCAAGGCCCTTTTTCATAATGCTTGATCCTAACTTATACATTCCAGACTTATTTCTATTTATGCATATAATTCATGCAATTTCACCAGCAAAACATATGAATTTCGTTCGCCTCTCTTTTATTTTTGGAAAATTAGGATTCTTTCCGTGTATTCAAAATTTCGCAGGTTTTTATTTTTCATTATTTATTTATTGGTCATACGAGCGAATTTTAGGAATTTCTATTGTTTTATGATGATAATAAGTCGACCGCTGTGAAATTCCGCGACGGCTCACTTTTGATAAAGTTGTTTTCGCAAACTTTAAGTACGCATTTATGGATTATAAAATTTATTGGTATAATTTTAGAACATCGCCTTCCTAAAAAACGTGTAATTATATAGATGAATTTGTAAAATTTGGTCGAATCGAAAACGTCCAAAATTCGGTTGGGCCTCATCTTTCTCTAAATCGAAATCGTTAAGACGTGCGTATTCCCAAAAATTTGACGAATACCATCTGCCCTGAGAGAACAAAAAATTGAAAATCGTGTTTTGTGTGAAATACCAGGTTTCGTCTAACCACGGGGAGCGCGAATATTTCTATTTTATTATGAATATAATTTTTCAGCGAAAAATGTAGACGGGTTTCTTAAATAATGCACCGAAAATTATCCTGACTCCATGCATGGCCACTTATTGGCCAAAATTTCCAGCCTATTCTACTCGTATATTCCTAACTGTATACGTAATATAATTTTTCCGTGCATTGCGTGCGAACCAGTGATGATGATGTTGATGACCTTGACTGACCAATCAAATATGATTTTCGGACATAAGGTGCGCGTGTTCGGGTCAGCCTAATCCAATGTTCGTAAATGTTTCATCGCGTTCGAATCGAAGTTTATTTGAAACGTTTAAATTTAATAATTCGTTGAAATTGTAAATATTGACTGAATTTAAAAGTTTTATTGCTGAACTTTTTCCTTTTAGGATTTTTCCTAATACAAGCTTATCGTTTATTAACTTTCAACTTTTCTAATTTCACACTACTCTCTTTAGTGATAATATTTTCGTATGTCGTTGCCAATTGTTTAGGTTTTAAAACTTGTTGCTTTCTTTGATGTAATCTGCAGAAAAGTTTTTCTTTAAGTTTTTTACTACATGTACTCGTGCAAAAACGGTCCCTAAATTTATATACCTTTTGTATATATAAATTTTAGAGTGCTATAAGTTAATATAGTACAATTGCGCATTGTATTGGGCTGTCTGAGTCAAAGTTTTAGGAGGTTGATAAAATGAAGTATACCGAAACTGACCCAAAACGCCGGAAAAATTTAATGTTTTTGCATTTTTAATTAGGTATACAAAACAAATATTCACGAATTCCGACGCGAAGCGCCTGAAATTCATAAAAAATCTTTACATTCATACATTTTGTCCCAAAAAACCAAAAGTCCTTAGAAGTATTTACATATCTTTCCCGAAATACAGAAAAACCGTACTTGTATATCTGTCTGTCCTCTACAATTTTGATTATTTTACTTTTTGCTCTTGGTTTTATTTTTCGCCAAATTTCTTATTTTGCACTGTAATTACATCCTTGTCTGCGCCTAATGCGTATAATCCTAGTTTACTGTATTTAACCGCCTTCTCAAAAATTAAGAATTCAAAATCAAAACGTTTCTACATATTTCAAAACAACTTTTTCCCCTAAACTAAAAATTTTCGTAAACTAAACAATCAAAAATTGAATGAAAGTTCGAAAAGCGTTTTGCTCTCATTTTGCGTGCGCACTAGAAAATGTAACCTTTTAATTATTCGGTCGTTAAGCACATTGTTGCATGAAATGCGTGCGCCCAGAATTCAGCCCACGTTTTCCCGAAAAATTGGCGCATTTTAATTTCGTCGACGATTTATATTTAACTTTTTCGACTTTAATAATATGTTTTTGGCAGTCGTTTGAGCTCCAGTCCGGTTTATTTATTTCGATAAAAAAACGGGTCATGAATATTGCAAAGCTTATTGCCTATCGGTGGCCGTTTGCGTATGTTTTCGATTTCCTGCTTCTTATTGCATCGATCGGTTAGTTTTAAATTTGAATTGAAAACGACTTTTCAGTCTCGTTTCGTAGTTTATTTATATTACACTTTGTTTGACTTGCATTTGTTTTTAAGCTTCGTATATAACTATAGTCTGTTTCACACAAGTTTGGGCATAAATAAATGTATGTCGGACAATATGCCGGCAGATTGCGATTATAGAATTGATTTGATATATAATTATCGTAATCCGTCGGCTTACTTCCGAAAGAAATTTTTGAAATTTATGCCCAAACTTATGTGAAACAGGCTATAGATACGCACTTGGGGGAGAGGGTTTGAAGGCGCCAGAATGCGGAAATAGGAAACCATTCGGGGAAAATATCGGTAAAATTAAGGCTAAAATTGATGAAAATCAAAATTTTCCGGCAAGATTTTTGGACACGATCAGAAACGGTGGAATCATAATAGACGGCTTTTTTAATAATATACTTAATTTTAGTATTTGCCCCATTTTAGTATTTATACTAGCTTTTGAGGTGATGCATTTTGACTCAAAAATCATTGTGGTTGACCTAATTTCCCCTCGGCCCCCCTCGAACGACCCATGCTGTGCATGCATACTTACAGATAAGCAGATTACACTATGCAGATTTAGATCTTCAAGCTTTTTTTCGTTGATGTCTCAACAGCCCCACCAGTCCCAACAGCCCCACCGTCCCAACAGCCCCACCGTCCCAACAGCCCCACCATCCTAACAGCCCCACCAAAAATCCCAACAGCCCCACTTTTCCCAGCAGCCCCACCAGTCCCAACAACCCCCACCAATCCCAACAGCCCTACCAACAATCCTAACAGCCCCACCAATCCCAACAGCCCCCAATCCCAACAGCCCCACCGTTCCAACAGCCCCACCGTCCCAACAGCCCCACCAGTAATCTCAGCAGCCCCACCATTACTGCAATCGCTATTATACGAGAAATGAGTTTGGCGGATGTACTTTTGAAACTTATTAGTCTTAAAAATCGTGCTATGGCTAAAAAACACCATTTTTCAACGTTTGTCGTCAAGCTCTATTCATTGGCATCAAAAAATCGTGAAAAAAAGCAAAAAAATTTTCAAAAGTGGAATTCTGGGTGAGGTATTGTTAGGTACATATTTTCATTTTCATTGTAGGTATATCGCCTTCTGGGGGTGCATACGCCCCTCCCCCGCACGCTCAGGTATGCCCCTCGCCCGCCCCAATTGCATGTGTGGATGATCCTGTTTTTTACTGTTTTACAACGTTTTCTAAAATCCTGCTGCGTCTGCATTTTTTCTAAGCTCGTTAGAATGATTTCTAAATCGATTTGCGTTCTCTTTTACATGGCGATTAAATAAAATAAAAAACGATGTACTTATACATTACCTCATGTGTTATTCAACATTTTCACATATCGTTTAAGTATTATCTTAAGTACATGTTATTTTATTTAATAAAATCAGGCAACATTAATTTTTTATGAAAGATATTTTTTCGACCATCTTTCTACTTCGTATATTTCATCATGACCATACACGAGCGTGCAGGTTTACATTTTCAGAATAACTGTACCTGAGAAACTGGTAGATCCGCCAGAATTAAAACTTCAGCATTTTTGCGCAATCCGGGATTTTGCCTCATTCGAGTCATCTCGCAAGATTAGATTCCTGCTCATTATAGTCTAGTCTAGACTGCCAGAAAAGAATAAATAATGTCCTAGTGAAAAAGGAAAGATAAGTGTTAAAATGAAATGAAAATCAACACTTTCACGTTAATCTGCTTCAAAATAGTCAGAAAATGTGGATTAGCGTAGTTCTCACGCTATTTTAACATTCATACCAATTTTGAGGTCATTTTTGGCTCAAAACTCCTTCTCCAGACCGGTCGCTGTGCATCTGTGATTATAACAGTGGGGCAGTTGGAACCAGCATTGGCAGCGAACAAATTATGTGGGTTTGGTGGGGTAAAGTGACCGAGAAAAGTGCTAAAAATAGAATCCTGGGGTTTACCATAATTTGGGGGATTTCCAGAATTTCGGGTTGGGGGTTAAACTCTAAACATACCCTCCCCACGCTTATGTGTGGTTGGGACAGTGCGACTGTTGGAACGGTAAGACTGCTGAAACGGTGGAACTGCTGGGATTGGTGGGGCTCTTGGAACTAGTGGGGCTGTTGGGATTATTGGTGGGGCTGTTAAGACGGTGGGGCTGTTGGGACGGTGGGGTTGTTGGGACGGTGGGTCTGTTGGGATTGGTGGGGCTGTTGGAATTGGTGGGGCTGTTGGGATTGGTGGGGCTGTTTGGATTATTGGTGGGGCTCTTGGGACGGTGGGGCTGTTGGGACCGGTGAGGCTAATAGGACGGGTGGAGCTGTTGGGATTTTTGGTGGGGCTGTTGGGATGGTGGCGCTGTTGGGACGGTGGGGCTGTTGAGACTGGTGGGGCTGTTGAGGCACAATCTTTTTTCCAGATTCAGGACAGTTTGTTTCGACGAAAGAATTATTCAGGCATCATAAGTACTATTAAATAATGGATTAAATTAATAATAATATTTGAGAGACTTCCCTTGGGTGGGTGGGGATAAGAAGCATATACAGCATGCGGAATCTGGGGAAGGGGGTTTAAACCTTAAAAATTTTTATAGCGTCGTTTTTGGGCTAAAAACGATAGACACGTGTCCAGAAAATTGATTTTAATGGCGTTTCTTACGATGCTCTTCCTTCCTAAATGATAGAAACATAGAAAAATTTCAAGAAAAATTCAGCAAATTCAATATAATCTTGATAAAAATGGTTCTACTAAAAGATCGCGAAAAACGCTTAAACGAAGACATTTTCTACGATTTTTTCGGAAAATTACGAATTCTGGAGGGTGGAAATATTTTCTGCGGGGCCAAAGAATTTTTTGGGGTAGAAGGCGGAACTAAATCCCCCACCTAATATCATGTTTGGTGAGCACGGTTTTGAAGATTGACCATGTTAAATTTCAGTTGTCTATCGAAATGTCTTTGTGCAACTTGACGTATTTGGGAAATTGTAATGAAAATGGCGTTTGGATTGTTTTTTATTAAAGTCAGAAAAGTCAGAAAAAATTGATTACTGAAACTCGAAATGGCGTATATGAACTGCTTTCGACGTAAGTCACAAATTCGCTTTCCGTATTGCCGGCTATAAATTTTATGTTTGTCGACGACGTTTTCTTTAGATCGTTAAGAGCCTTTTTAATTTTTTCAAACAACTGTATTATCAAATTATTTTCTTATGGTATCGTACAATCTGTCATTTTATAAATTCAATTATAATCATAATTTCAAGCATACTTGTTGCTTGAGTCTAGTATTGTTATTTGTTGGTATATGTCCGGCTAAAATCCCTAAGTCTGCAACGTTTCGAACACCTAAATGATTTGAGCCGTAATAGTATGCTGAAAAATTTGAAAATGAAGATGCTGACAAAGGTTAAAAAATTGATAGAGAAAATTAAAATTTAAAAACTTAATTTTAAGAAAGTTAACGAGCGGATTTATAAAAAATTCTTTGCAAACAAGGATTTCAGAATTCATATCGCGCAGAATAAATCAATTTTTAATTTTAATTAAATGTTAACATTAACGACTACTTAATTTTGGTATGTAATTTGAAAAAACCTCCTAAGAATGCTCATAAAAGTTAAAATTTGTATTTTCAATGTGATGCTATAAAGGGATTCAAAAACATAGCCATCTTAATTCAACTTACAATAACAGCCCCTCACGTTATTTTTTATAATGGTTTATGGCTCTATTTTTAGCATTATAATTCGTCCGTCGTTCACGATAAATTTGAAATTCAAATTTTACGCAAACTCTGCGCCCCAATTTTTTTATTCTCCGCCCAAAGCGTCTTGACATTGAATTATTTAAACGCACCTAAAATAACGTTTTTTAATTTACGAAAAAAGTATAAATAGGCTTAAATCCTTCTTTAACACCTTCAAACGAAGAAAAAATTACGCGACCGTCTAACAAGAGCTGAATAAGTCAGCGCTCACCTAATTTAAAAGTATAATAATCGATGATGCGGGTAGAAGATGAGACGGAAATGTCATTTTTTGAGTGGCGCCTATTCGGATTTTTCTCACACTTACGCGTCGAAGTGTCCCAAAAATGCGCTTTTGTCCAATTTATCTATTATGTACACATGTTATACGCGGCACAAAATAGCCGCCTGAGTCCACGCTAGTTCGTCCGAACGCAACAAAACCGTCGAAAATGTTGGCCCGTTGCGCTTTTTTGAACACAAAAGCTACTTTTTTGTGTTAAATCTGTCAAACAAGCCCAAACAACAAGCTTGTTAGCTTATTACGCGCTTAACCCGACTGGTACTCGCGAATGAGACGAAGTTTTGGTGGTTTCGATGCGATAAAATTAGCCGGGAAGGTGGAATGGCCGTATTTTTTTATTATTTTTGAACAAAAAGCCACTTTTTGTCCCTCGCTAAGCCAGCCACTCGGGCTTAATAGAAATTTGTCGAACAAGCTCAAACAACAAGCTTATTAGCTTATTTCGCGCTTAACTCAAGTCGTCTCGACAACGAGGCCAAGTTTTGATAGTTTTGATGCCTAGTTCGATAAAATTGACCCAAAAAACCTACTGAGAAGCCGCATTTTTGGGTTGAAAAAGACACGATTTGCATAGCTTCGAATTTATCGAATATTTTTTCGCCGCGTTATCGTTATAAATCACATATTTACTATAGAATTTACGATGTGAGTGGTCTGCTAATGCGAAACGCGCCGCATTCATTTATTATGACGAATCGCACGCATTCTTCGGCACGCGTTGATGCATATCGAGCTTTTGGGCTTATTTATTGGATAAATACTTCTTATTATTCACCCGTCTACGTTCCTTTATTATCAGCTAAGCTACTTTTTGAATAAACTCTAACCGAGCAGTATTTATTACGCAAAAATTGGTGTTTTACGTGGACGAATGCGGTGACTTTGTTTGTATTATTTTTAATTTTTAGGCATTCTTTGTTCTGAGCATACATGATCTTGGTGGGTTTGGGTTCGCCAAAGATGGTAGCGGACATTCATATAAGGCTCGAAATTTTGGGTGGGGTCCTTGACCACTTCAGGGCGGGGGGGGGGGGGGGGGTAAAGAAATATCGATTATTGACCAAAAATAACAAAAACACTTTAAAATGGTCGAAAGCCGAAAGTTTTCGCCAAAAGTCGGAGATATGTCAAAAATTTTCTGACTTTCCAGAGATGGAGTGACGCGCAACAGAATGAAGATCCCCATTCCCTGTTACATGTAAGGGCGTGGGAGCAGGGGTCTGAAACTCCCAGAATTCTAAAGATTTCCTCTTATTAAATTTTCAAATTGTTTTATTTTCCTTTGATTTTTTCTGATGCCAGCTCGATGATACACGACGAAAAATGACAATTTTTGGCCCACCCCTGATCTTTCCAAAATTCGGTCAGTGGTCGATGTTTCTTTTTATATTGGGTTTTCATATATTTTTATGTAATAATTTTTTTGCATTTTATCTCTTCTGTTGTCCATCTGCCAAAAAGTTATTCAGCCCTTAAAATAAACGATTTTCCAAACATCTTCAAAATACCTTTTTGTTACAGTTTTACCTCAAACTTATCAATTTTTTAATGCTTCGCGTCCGACATCGTTTTTATACTATATTTTGTTGAATTTAATTAAATTCTTTTTGGAATTTTTTACATTTTTTACGATCTAGATAGAAGAGCGTCGTCGGAAACTTCAAAAGTGCTTTTTCCCCCACGCATATCCTTTTTGAGCCTCGCATTAACCTGGAAATATTCATATTTTTGTCACCCTTGTCACAACTTTTACACATAGTTTTTCGTCTTGCTATCACGCCCCAATTTTACTTCGAAGTTCAATATGTCTACACTGAGTATTTGTAGTACTTTCAATCTTTAAATCCTGAGAAAGTTTCCATTTATAGTTTTTTAATTCGTTTCTTAGTTTGCTTAAGTTAGGCTTTGTCTCCTCTGTTCTGGTATTGAAATCGGGTCTACTTTAATACTACTAAAGTTTACTTATATAGGGTCGGCCATAAAAAAACGAATCGCATATCGGTAATTATTAGTTCTCAAATACTTGACTAAATTGAACGCAGGTTTGCTTTGTTTAAAAGCCTATTGCCACTGCAAGAAAGTAATAAAGTTTCACTTTCGCTAGTGGACATTTCATCGGTTTACACTAAATTTAGTTAAAGTCTTTTTTTGAGGACTTTGAAGACTTATTGCGTAAAATAAGCTAGCTTAACAACGTTATACTTCCTTAACAGAAAAAGATGATTGAACGCGTTCTGCTTGATACGATAACAGAAGTATTTGTTTATTAATTAATTTACTTTTACTTAGATTCGCATAGTGTGTCTGAGACAAATGCAGTTTTACTACGGGTTGCTACGTTCATTATCAACGTTTTTAATTCGCAACCATCAACGAAAATTTTGAAGCCTGATTATTTTTACAGTAATCTAAAGTGTCCGAAAGCAAATTGATTCAGTGATAACTAAATAAAGTGACTTTAGAATAAAAGAAGTTTGACTTAACTGTCACAAAGTGCTGCAAAGTTACAGGGCAACGAATGCAATTAATGTTTCCGGCAGACGGGTTCATGACTGGAAAAATCGACTTTTGCCATATTTCGTGTAGCTTCTGGGCATCGCAATAACTAGAATTGTCACATAAAGCTTGTAACACACTTATGACTGACTTTTTATCAAAGCAAATCGCATTTCATTTACTTTCGTCGTTAAGAAGTTACAAGGTCCGAAAGGAGAATCATTTTTTATGGCTTACACTGTATAAACGACGTGGTTTGATTTCTTTTCTTGGATTTCACTCCGCAAATATTTTAGCCTTACATGCATCGAAGTGTTTTAGTGTTGTGATAAATTTATTTTTCGAATATTTTTTTGACTCTACTTGCTACGCCAAACTATTGTAACGTCTCGATTTTATCCGAAATCGGACAAAAAGAATTTAAATTGCTAAAAGGCCGCTTACATTTTTGCTGTGATGTGACGTCATGCCAATGTCTCTGGAAATTTTGGGTGACGCTCACACGTGGTCGTTGGCGTTTCTTTTTGAGAGGTGCCCAAAGTTTTGATTTTTGTTTAAACCGCAGAAAAAGTGCTCTTTTCGTATTTTTAGCGATCTTTTGACTGAAACGTGTCCAGCTTTTGGCGCTTCGTGCCACGTATTAATAATTTTTTTCGACCACATTTTGTTTAATAATTTTTGAACTTTTCCTAATTTTGTATGTTGATGTTATTGAAAGGGGCACTTCCTCAGAAACGTAAAAATAGTTATTCTTCAAGTGTATTCCATTCTTAAAACAAAAAAGGCACTATATAAAACTTTTCGTCTTATAAACTCCCTGAATTGATATGCCAGGATGAGGCTCCTTCAACCCTTTAAAGGAGAGGTAATTGAATTTCGGTCTAACATTCTGAACCTGAAAGAGATCAAATTTTGCCCGAAAGTCAAAAATCTCGACTTTTAGAGAGTTGGAGAACGGTCGACTGTTGGTATATAAATAATCTTCATTTAATTTTTGACTCTAACACAATAAATTTTCCTAAAAAAGTTTTTACCTAGTTTTTTAAATTTTAATTTAATTTTGAATTTTAAGATTTATTGAGGCAGATGCTTTGTCTTGTGCCAAAATTTTGTACCGAATCGAAGTTAAAAGAGCTTACGCTCTTATGAATTATGATAAGTTTCGGATTGTTTATTGAATTGACGATTATATTTTGCTGACTTTCGCATATTAAATTTCGTCTTCAATTTCAATAGTCCGAATTTTAAGCCACTTTACTAAAAATAAATTATTTCGGCGCCCCATCCATTTGACGCTGCGTGAAACTTTTTTCAGAAGTCGCCGACTCCATTAAAGCCGTAAATATTTTTAATAACCGACATTGACCATTGTCAACGTTTTTTGATCGTCAATCTATTTATGTTGACGCTAAAAGCCCAAAATTAATGCGATGTCGTCAAAACGATTTAATACGATCGCCATAGTTAGAGTGGCGTCGAAAAGCTGGCAATTTTTTTCTTCTAAAGTTCCTTTGCTAGCCCGCCTCTTTCCTTCTAAATCGCCTAAATTTCTTGTTGGCCCGCCTTTTTGCTTTCTAAATAGCCTAAATTTTGAATAAATGGCGGCGACAAATTATGGCAATTAATTCCGGATTTTTCGCAAGTTAATCGGTTGTTTGGCTTTATTATTCTACGATAATTATTTGCGAGTACATTCAAGCCTAATTATTGTGCTGATTCTCATAGATTTTTTGGAATTCTTTGATCATTTGTTGTATATAATTGTTCCCTAATTAGGATTACGTTTTTTCAAGCACATGCTCTGTATCTGGAGGAAAAAATTTACTAAATCAGTATTTTTAAAATAATAATTTGTTAAATGTGACGGCCTCGTAGCTTTCCTATGTATTTGGAGGACGAAATTGTACCAAAATACCCCAGAATTCAATTTTTGAATTTTTTTTGATTTTTTTCGCATTTTTTTTGATGCCAATGGATAGTGCTCAATGAGAAACGTTGAAAAATGGTGTTTTTTCCCCCATACCACCATTTTTAAGGCCATTTTTGACCTTTGAAAAATCTTGCACCCCTCTCCGAGAACTTTGATGCTGCTCACGTATACTTGAATCGCGCACAAAATAATCGCTTCAAATATCCACAAAAACGTTTTCTCAACGTCATTCCATTCAAGCGCCACTGCTAAAAAATTTTTTATCTTGTTTTATACTCGGTTCTGGTGCATTTTAAAGAAAATCGATTCAGAAATAAATTATTCTGCGCGAAGCGTCAGAAAAGTTTGGTTTATCCAGCACATCTTAATCAAATTTGGGCTGTTAAGAGACAAAAATCACAAAGATTGATTTTCAATTGTTTGTCACATTGTTTCTTTTGCAACATTCTGCCTTATTTTTAAATTAAGAATAAAAGAAATTTTTTTCAGTATTTCGAAGCAAATTCACATTTTTTATTCTTTTCAAATTTGATTTTCTATTTTTTTTGCTTTTTTATTCTCAAATTATGTTCTTAATGCAAAAACCCAATAAGAAAATAATAAAATAATAAAAATGATAATAGAATAGTATATACTGATGCCAAAAACCAAGATAAATCAATAATCATAAGTTATCACATTTTGTCCTTTAATTTTCGTTTTTCAGCTTGCTAATCTACTATTCTGATTAATTTCAATGAATTAGGTATTCTGATATTACGATTAACAGTGAAAAATTGACTTCAAAACTAAGATGCTGATTTCTGATTCCCCCTTCCCCCGATTTTCCACACATTCAACTCATTTTCCTAGTTTTTATCGTCTTATTCGCGATGATTATATGCTAAAATTTTATAAATTTTCTTATAAATTTTATTGTTCGTTAAATATTTTGGATATTTTATTGTGAATAAATATCGTATTTGGTAAGGAAATGACGTGTTTTTATTTAACTTTGGCACTTGCCGCGCGAAATAATATTTGCATAGCCTCCGACACGTAGTTTTTCGCGATAATCCTTGCATCCGCATGCGTCTGGTCACGAAATGTCCAAAAAACTAGGTAAAATATTCACTTTTGCAAAACTCAGCGCCGTTGTTATTGTGCTACCCGCTTTATTTGAACTAAACGCTATAACGTGCAAGTTACGGTTTTTATCCCAATTTTTGCCAGGCCATGCTAAATTGAACGAACGGCGAAATTTCGCCGAAGTTACGCGACTCGTGCACTACGACGATTGGCTCGAACATTTTACGGGCCGAAACTTTAATCGATTGGTTAATTTTGCCTAAATTTCTTATCATTAATTAATTTTGTCAAAATTTATAATTTGTCGTTAACGCCGCGTAAAATGCCAACTGTGAACGAATGCCCGATATTCGGAAACGTGAATGCCAAATCGAAGGACGACGACGAGGCGCTATTTTCGTGGATTCGTAATAAAGTAAGTACAAATTTTCCATAGTACCTAGAGGATCGTAAATCCCGAGCCTTTATACACGCGCCTAATAAAACCGTAAAGTTACTGCTTTAATTCCGATTTATAAATTCGAAGTGTTTCCGTTCCTTTAGGATCTCTGGGCCAGAACCTGGCATTGGGTTTTATTATTTCGTCTTCCAAAGTCTTGATATTTATTTATTGTTGTAAGGCCATTTCATAAAATCCTAAAATATGATATTTAATGTTGCTTTCCCTTGCCTTCCAATAAGTTATTTTCTATTGTAAGCAAATTTATGGAATTTCGGGACTTTTCAAAGTGCGTGCACAAAGAAATTTTGCACTCATTTCAAATTAATTGTGGCTCAATAAACCCCGTATTCGCCGGCGTCTTATTCGAAACGCAAAAGAAATGGTTTTACGAGACGTGGAAGTTCGTTAAATGAAAATGTTCAACTCGTGTAAGAAATGAACTTTTTTTGCCGCATGACCTAATAATTTAAGGCGATATATTTAGCTGAAGGTACTGTCAGTGCTGATCAGTAAATTTTCATTTAAAGAGTTAGAGGGAAAATCAGGTGGTAAAATCTGCGTCATTATCTATCAAAGACTTCCAATAACATAACATGTAAAACCTTGCAATACTGGAGGGGCGGGAACCCGGACCCGATTTCTTTTCGCCTCTTGAACCTAAAACCTATATGGTACACGTAAAAACACTCTTTTTCGACATTTCTGGCGATGCTCCCGAAAATACGAGGATGAGGAACTTCAGCACCGGACTATATTCATATTTCCGAGCTGCAAAATTACTAAAAAGTCTCTAAAAAAGTATAGCTATTTTCCTACTTTCTTCTGTACGCAAAAAATCATTTTGCTTTCCGAAAGGATCAATGACTCTATAAGATCAAAACCACCCATGGGCGTGGGGGTCTGGGGATCTCGATGCACCGAGAATGTGAAAGACCCCGAGAATCGGAGTACCCTTATAATTGAATTTGTGGTATTATTTTTGACAATTAAGCCCCCCACCGAAGCCGTAGAATTTGGTGGCTGCCTATGTATGGTCGAAATCTCCTTTTGACAGTACCTGCTCACCGTTTGTTTTCGATAATTTTATCCCGCGATTCAGGTTTCGAACGAATCTCGTTTGCTCGCCCCGTTGCTCAAAATCGTCAGATTCGTTTTGCCCGCCCCGGACGGTAATATTAACGTCGAATTGGCTTCGGCGTTTTTCGAATTACTCGAAGTTCTGAGTCGCCATTTGATCAAAATATACGGATCAAACGACTTGGATCTGATACGGAAGTCGGTGTGTCAGCTCAACGCCCTGTTGATCAGCATGAGCGAAAATAATGATAAAAACGGGAGCCGATTCATGCTGTTCCGGCACAAATCGGTCAATACGACCGACAGTCTCGCCAACGGCTCGTTTACCGGGCCCAAAAGCGACCAGGAGACGAAAAGCCCTAAAATAAACAAATGCAAACCGACCTCGAACAAGGACGTCGAATCTAGGTTTGCATTTTTGAAATTTGAATTTGAATTGAAATAGGCTAAATTGCAGAGTACGCTCCAAGCTGAAAATTATCATTTCCAAGCCATTACGGCACTTCTGCAGAACAGTTACTTACTTTTCTAAATTAATCTCTTTTATTTTTATCCTTCGGCTTAAAATTGGTTCCTTTGCATTAGCTATTTGTGCAATATCGACTGTTAGATAGTAGGGACATATACGAAAAGTAATACTGTAATTATTACTATCATTGTCATCGCTGATGATGTCATGAATACTTACAAAAGTAACAATTTTGGTCCAAACTATTTTTCGGATTTAGGGTTTTTCAGAAGAAAGCGTGGAATTAAAATTCAATCAAAATTGACGTGTTATCAGTGGAGCTGTAGGAACTCAAACTTTTGATTTCACAACGTTAAAGTATAGGCAGTTTTTATATCCACTCTGAATTCTTATTACTTATCTTAGGAATTTAAAAATTTCAGCTTTAGGCTTAGTTTTGACGTGAAAAGCTTTAAATCTACCTAGGTCGACACACTACGTCTTAGATCAACGTTCGTCTGCTTTTATGTCAACTCATTGTTACAAAAACTTGCTAAAGTTAGCATGTGCTAAAATCAGAAACATAATTATAAGCGTGCCGCATTATGTATGTTAAAACAACAATTTTGATCGGGTACTTTCTTGCATTCTTTATAGTCCATTTTGCAAAATGCCGAAAATGGGGCGTTTTCAACAAAATCTTGATTAATTAGAGAAGCAATAGCCGGTTTTTAATCAAAAAAATTCTTCCTGCAAATTATCTCAAGGCCGCTTTACCTAAAAAATATGATAATTCTGCTGAATAGTAACGATTGACGCCATCGCAGTGATACTGATAGTAATAATTGCAATTTGTCCGCTTCTCATAATGTGATGGCCTCTGTTATCGAACTGTCGATAATGCATAAATAGCTAATGCTAATAAACTAAGCTCAAGCCTAAGGGTAAAAATATAACAGATATTTTAACAACGTACGTCACTTTCTGTTGAAGCGCCAAAAAGTAATTTCCAAGCTAAGTTACTGGTAGTTTAGAAAGTTCCATTTGGACCGTATTCTACGTTCAATCCAAAACCAATTGAAAAAATGTTAAAAAGTGAAATTTTTTCGATTTAAGGGCTGCTCCCGAGTCGCCCGACGCTAAACGTACTTCGACGTCGACCCCAAAAGCGGCCCCCGCTCCTCCTCCGCCGCCCCTCTCCCTGTTCTGTAAATTGAGCAACGCCCTCGGTTGTGGTAAAATCGGGGGCGGCAATAAGCAACACCAAAAAGGACAGAGGGATTCGTCGATCGATCCGAGCAAATATTTAAAATTTGGCGATCTGCCTCGGCCCGGCTCCAAATTGAAACCGGTTTTGTGGACCGCCGTTCCGATCACCAAAATCGCGCCCTCCAAGGACAACGGTTTGGTTTCCATTAACGAAACCATTTGGACCCCCGTCAAGCCGCCCAACCATAGTCAAGCGCAGCAACAGCAGCAGGAGCAGCCGAAATTTAATTTGGACTTTTGCGCCCTCGACTCACTGTTCGCCCAAATTTCGCCTCAAAATTCGGCCGACCGCAAGCGGCAATCGCCTTCGTCTAGCCAGCCGGCCGCCTCTACCCCCGACGGCAGCCGACGAAAACGCGAGTCGTTGGGCATTAGTTTGCTGGATTCGAGAAGAAGCCTCAACGTCAACATATTTCTGACGTCGTTCAAAGAGTAAGTTGCTTGGCCGGATTTGATCGAGGTGCAGGGGTCAGCCCTCCCCTCCCCCAACGGCCCAAAATCTAACGTTTTGGCCATCAACTATCATCATTTGATATACTTTTGAAATCGGGAAGCTATCCTTTGTAATCGCTCCTGCGCAAAGTACATATGTGTCATAGAGTTATGTTCGAGTAGCACTGACCCGGCTGTTTTTTCTTAGTGAGTTCAAAAATATAAGGTCCCCGATTCTAAAAAGTATGCCATTTATTTCTCAAATTTTTTAAAATAATAAGAAATTTAAAAAATAATAAAAAATAAAAACTTCTATTACCTTTACATATTTACTTTATCGACGGCCTGTATGCCGTATTTTTGTGGTTTTTTATTTTTGTAGTTTTCTTCCATTTTTTAGCATGAATTCTGAAAAAAATAAAAAAATTTTCGCAAATGTGATTCAGATTTACTACCTAAAACTGCGGTTTGATGTAGTTTTTACACTATTTTAGCGTTATTTATATTTATTAGGGCCATTTTAGTTCAAAACTCTCTGTGACTGACTGACCGACTTTGGAACTGACCAAAAATCGGTAGACCCCCCAAAAGTCCGTGTATCCCTAGAATTGAATTTTGGGCATGCTTTTAGGGATTTTTGCCAGTTTTACACCACTCCAGACCCTCAGAATCTGGTCGCTGCCAACCTATGGACCTGACTGATCTACTCAGACCCGGCGCGATATATCTGCTAATTAAAAATATGAGAATAATATATAACACAAATAAAAGTATAAAAATATAAAGGTATAATAAAAATAAAAGTATAAAAATATAAAAGTATAATGAAAATAAAAGTTTAAAAATGTTGTCGTGAATCTTTTCACATGAAAGTAAAATTATTAGTCACGAGAGACTTTTTCTCAGTCTGATTGAAGTGAATTCTATATTGAATATTGAACAATTGGCTTGCCTTGAAAATATATTAGAATGTCGACTTAGGTTAGAATGAGCGGTTTGTTTTTTGATTTTTTAAATTATTTTTCAACTTATTAAAATTTTACAATCAAAATTTGTCACACGTCTTATTAGTCTTATTCGTATTTGCCCATTTGTTGATCTACGTATTTATTTTTTGAATAATTCTCGTGTCCCAATTTTTCGCATTATATGGCCTTCATTTGATAGCAGCGATGTGCACGAGTTGATCGATTTGATCGCTTTTGGCGACAGCAGCAAAATAGGAGCCGAAAAACTTGAGTCTTTACTGAAATTATTGCCAGAGGGCGAAGAAGTAAGAAAATTTCTTTTTCGACTGCTTTTGATCAATGTTATGTGCGAGAAATAGGTTCAGACAAAATATGTTTGATCTAACTGAATAATAATCGATAGGATAAGTCTTAGCTCTTGAATTCAAATAAAAAATTATTTAAAAAATCGAATTCAGTTTTATCACATTTTTTTACAATTTTAATAAATTCTTATTTGAACTTAAGATGAAATTTAGATGCAATAAGTGTCTTGAATTTCTATTGAATTTTGACACATTTTGTTTTTTGCATATTTTATATTTTTTGCGTATTTTAATAAATCATTTGAGCAGTGTATTAATTTAGTATCGTCCTTTATTATTTGGATATAGTGTCAGGTATCTAAATATTCACGTCGATGATTTTAAATATTGATATAGGTATACATTTTTTTCAATTTTTAGGACTATTAAATTCATTTTTGTGCCTGATAATTTTTTCATTTGTCGAATAATCAGATATTTTTCTATAATTTTCGACAGTACCGTAGAAAATCTCGGTCTTTAAGGAATTTTTTAAAAGAACAATACCGAAATAAATTTTTCTAATCCGAAAATGATGTCCTAAGTTGAATTTTTTCCGCAGGTCGAGACATTGCTTGCTCATGCTACCGATGTCAAGAAACTTGGCGAAGCTGAACAATTTTTAGTGTCATTGATAACCTTAGACAAGTGCGTTTCAATTTGGTCATTTACACACTTTGATTAGTTATTAACGTTTGCCGACGAGACTATTTTTATCATCAAATTTACATTTCAACTAGCAAAGAAAAATGCTCCGATGGAACGAAAAAGTGGAATATACTTGGGATTGTGAATTATCGAGGATGTAAAAGGAGGGACTAGAAAAATCTCCCTATGTTATATGCCAAAAATCGCAAAATATGTTAAAAACCAGACTTTCTCTAAACAATGCAAAAAGTCGAAGTATATTCTGCGGCCTCCCAATAGAAATAAACTATTTACCAAAAAATTGATTGAAAAAAGCAGCGAATTAGCAATGCAGTAGCTAAGCGAATTGAATGAAATATTACATATCGATGCATTCAAGACAATCGATGATATTGTTGGTTCAAAGCAATAGGAAACACGGAAGCTGACGTGCAACAGACCTTATGTAGATACTCTTTTACACATGTCTACAACAATTGTTTACTGAACTTTTACATATTTCAAAGGCCGCAGAATATACTTCGATTTTTCGCATTGTTTAGAGAAAGTCTGGTTTTTAACATATTTTGCGATTTTTGGCATATAACATAGGGAGATTTTTCCTAGTCCCCTCCTTTTACATCCTCGATAATTCACAATCCCAAGTATATTCCCTTTTTTCGTTCCATCGGAGCATTTTTCTTTGCTAGTACCCTACTTTTTAATTAGCAAGATTTGGAAATACAATACTAGATTTCATTTACTGTGCGGTTCTTCTAATAATTGAATGGTTTAAACTTTACAAAGCTACTAGTTGTAGAAGAAACAAACATTCTGATTAGTAATTCTTATGTTACGTAGAACATCCTGTGAAGAAATATGCTTCCAAAACTTTCTAGAGCTAAACTTAATTTACATTTTAAACTTTACACAAGAGTGTAAAGAATTTTAGTGGGATTAATAATTTCGATATTGCTCTGATATAACGATCAGCATTTATTAAGAAATGAAACCTCTATAATGTTCTAAGAACAAATTAACATTAGGTGTTAATCACTTTACACTACTCTTCATGCGCCCCTAGCAGACGTATCACATCTGTTTCCATATATATTTTACGACTTTAGGGAAAAAATAAGTTACCGTGAGGCTCTAGAATGGAGCTTATTATATAGTGTAAACTTTACACTAGCAACAGGTGTAAAGAAGATTTTAGTCGGATTTGTAAATTCGATATTACTCGGATATTACGATCAACATTCATGAAAAAATTACGTCTCCATAACGGTTTAAGGACAAATAGACACAGATGTAAACCACTTTACATCACTGTTGAGTGTAAACGAACGCGCCCAGCTGACGTCCCTTATTTGATTCCATGTAAATTTTCAGATTTCGGCAAAAAATTCAGGTTTTCGCAAAGCTCTAGAACGAAGATTAATTAGCAGCGTAAACTTTACACAACCACCGAGTGTAAAGAGGATTCTAGTCGGATTTGTAAATCTGATATTACTCGGATATTATGATCAACATTTATGAAAAAATTATGTCTCTACAATGGTCTGAGGACAAATAAACATTAGGTGTAAACTACTTTACACCACTGTTGAGCGTAAACAAACGCACCTAATTGACGTCTCACACTTGATTTTTATACATGTACCTATATAAAAAGGGTTACCCCCTATTCCTGGGCAATGACCAGAGCTTCGCCCCGCAGAACTGGAGCTATCCATCTATGCTCCCCAGGATTTCGTTGCTCCCCACGTACATTCGTACTCAAGAGTTTATAACGTAAATTTGAAAATTTTTCCACCGCTTCCTTCCCGACTAGGGCACGTAAATCTCAAAATTTTTCCACCGCTTCCTTTCCGACTAGGGCATGTACCTACATACGTATAATGCTTTCATTCTTATATCCATAAAAATTTATAATGTACCTACTTGAATGTATCTAAAAAGGATGACCTGGGCGTGGGGTTTTGAAGGGTTACCACCATATACATGGGCAGCGACAAAATTCTGGGGGGAGGTCCGACGGGGCAAATTCGCTAAAAATAGCTCTAAAAATGCCTAAAAATAGCATTCTTGGGGGGTCCAGCTAGACCCTCCCTCCGCCCATGTGTGGTAACCACACCCAGAAGGCAAAATACCCAACATTACCTCCAGAATTTAATGTTTAAGAAATTTTTGCTTTTCCGGGTTTCAATGATACAAATCGATAGAGCTCGACGAGAAACATTCAAAAATGGTTTTTCTCGCCATAGCACCATTTTTAAGGCCAAGGATTTGAATTTTAAAAAAATTTCGCACCCCCGCAAAACTTTGGAGCCACCCACCTATGCTCTCCAGGATTTCGTTGCTGCCCATGTACGTACACAAGGGTATATAACGTAAATCTAAAAATTTTTCCGCCGCTTCTTTCCCGACTAGGGCATATGTATGTACAATGCTTTCATTCTTTTATCCATAAAAATTCATGATTTACATGAATTTATCTAGAAACGAGGAAAGTTACAACGAATTACCGCAATTTTTCGTGATTTAACACTATGAAGTCGAAATTAAATGCTGAAAACATAGTGCCTTCAAGGCATTACATTGGAGACAGACCCCAATGTTTTTAGGTTTCTTTATGGTAAGCAAACGCAATACGATAATTTAAACAGACATACAATAGACTTTGAAGACCATCAAATGCGTCATCATTAACACAATGCTCTAGAACAAAGGCTAACATGCAGTTTAAACTTTACACAACTGCCTAGTTTAAAGAGGATTTTATTCCGATTTGTAAATCTGATATTACTCGGATATTATTACCAACATTTATGAAAAAATTGCACGTCTACAATGGTCTGAGGACAAATAAACAATGAGTGTAAACTACTCTACATCACTGTTGGATGTAAACAAACGCACCTACGTGACGTCTCACATTTGATTCTTTGAAAATTTCTAGACTCCAGGAAAAAATTAGGTTTCTGGAATGCTCAAAAACGAAGATAAATACATATGTAGTGTAAACTTCATGTAAACACCTAGTGTAAAGAAGATTTTGGTCAGATTTGTAATTTTGATATTGTTCCGATATTACGATTAATATTAATGAAAAAATTAAGTCTCCATAATGTTCCATGGGCAAACTGACAATAGGTGTAAACCACTTTACAACACTGTAGAGTGTAAACACATGCGCCAGACTGGCATATCAAATTTGGTTCCTGGTCCATTTCTAGACTTGATAATCGTGTCCCTGACTCATAACCGGAGAAGCAGGCAGAAAAAACAAGACAGAAACGCATTTTAAACATCAAATTTTTGACTTTACACTCGCTAAATATTAATGTATAGACAATTTGCTTTGACATGCACCCGATATAAAGCACTTTATTTTTATTCTATTGGACTTATCCCGACTTCTGGACGGAGAAAGTGGCGAACAAAAAAACGCAACAAAAACGTATTTTCCATCATTTAGAACACTGTAAACTTTAAAATTCCGTACCGAACTCCCCATTGAGTTTAAAGAAATTCAGTTTGGTACGATTTGTAGCTTTTAAATCGTAGTACATTCCTGTGTGCCAAAATTCTCTTGCAAAAATTATTTGGTATGATTTATTAATCAAAATTCGGAAAAAACGTGTTTATCGCCCATTTTTTACCTCTGATTTCGAACTTTACACCCCCATAAATAACTCAATATTGCGTTTTTTTAAATGCGGTTTGCTCCGATAAAAAACTCATAACCGGAGGTAGTATCAGACATAAGCAGGTTGAAAACTCGACCGAAATGTGCTTTTTCACCCCCAGATTTTCGCACTCTTTACACTCCCATTCGAGAACTAATGCGAATTTCAACAAACAAAAAGAAGTCGATTTGGAGCATCCCTTCCTCTACAAATTGTGCCATTAATTCATTCGAGAAGTCAATACTGAGTTGTCCACATGCCGTCTAAAAAACCTCCCAAAATTCATCCTATGTTATAACGTTACACAAAAACTTTACACCTTCTTTACACAGCCAGTTTTGAGTTTCAAGAAAAACAAAAAACACGGGCTGCGAATTTTTTTATTATCTATCTTTTAAAAAAACCGCACCTTCCAGAAGTGTCCCGTTATAGCTGTAGGGGGTGCACAGGTATTAGGGGTACCCAAATATATTATAGGTACGCGCTAACGCGCTACCTATGATATGTCATTCTCAGCCTTATTTAGGCTTGCTGTCTGGTACATTCCTTAAAACAAGTATTTATAGCGACGTTTTCAGAAGATTTCGACAGAAATCATTGAAGTCAATAATTGGGCTATTAAGTTTTTCAAAAAAATTCAGATTTTACATATGATATTATACGGTTTTTTAGTATTTTTGCCATACAAAACAGACGATTGCATCATACTTTATATCAGGTTTTATGCTTGTTTATATTCTCTGTATGCTTAATCTATCTTTGTTTTTATTTATATATGTTTTGTTCGTTTGATCTATTGTACTCAGCTATTCAATATTTTAACTTAATGATTTTTTGTTCCTTGGGAGTTCGGATGGTTTAGACCCATGCAGCATACATGTAACGGGAGGAACAATCCTACCGCCGATATTCGGTCGTTACCCGTCCCCCAAGTGAGAAATTTCTTATCCCTTCCTCATTTGCGGCAAAAACTTGCGTTTTATTGTGTCATTTTGAGGTGTTTTTTGCCAATATTTAGTTGCTTTTTTGCTATTTTGGGCTATCACAGAAGAGAAATCCCCCCAATGGCCCACTCTTCCCTTTCAAAATTTTGAGCTGTTACATCTATGCCTACACCCACAGAGTGCAAAAATGGGAAATTCTCTGGAGAAAAGAAGGCAAAACGAAGGTAGAACATTGATGAAAAAAGTTTCCTATAAAAGTATTTGAAAATGTTTATGAACTGTCAATAAACATAATTTGATGCCAATTTAGCATTTACGTCAGTTTTTTAGCCATTTTTGCCCGAATAAGCTGTTCGGGTGACCCTTACCCAGACTGGCCGTGCAATGCATCCAGCTTCATCATTTCTGTGCCGCATATTGATTCTCTAATAATGAAACTCAGTCTATTTAGTTCCTTTATATATCGTAAAATCACCATTTTATTTGTTTCGTGCTTCACCAGCATTAAAGTTTTTGAGTAGATTATGCTATTGGGGGTTGCAATTATTTTATCTGTGTTTCTATTGGTTTATTTATGCATTTAATCCAAATTTGAGTCCATTGATTTAATTACGTGTTAATATAATAATTATACGTATTATTAATAATTCTATCCATTTTCTTCTCATCTTGATCTATCTATTTTTCTTTACTTTTTCGTTTATTATTTCAGCTATAAATTACGCATTGAGTCGATGTTGCTCAAAGAAGACTTTGACGCCAATGTCAATAGAATCAGATCTTCTTTACAAGCTTTAATCGCAGCATCGGAAGGTATTTCACAGAGTTTAAAAACTCGTTTAAAAGCTTCATCGAAATTATTTTTTATAAATTATTTCTTCAATAAAATAATATTAAGCTATTTTGACGTTTTATTTAGAATTAATTAATTGCAAGAAGATGCGCGAAATATTCCATATAATACTGACGATTGGCAATTATTTGAATTTGGTAATCATCTTTTGTTTATAATTTGGAAATAGTATGTTTGTTCTTTATTATATTATTTTTAAGAGTAGCAATAATGCCGTTGCCCACGGATTTAAATTAAACGCCTTAACGAGAATTGTCGAGCTCAGATGCAACAAATCGAACATAACCTTGCTTCATTTTGTGGTCACGGTAATTCGATTGACAATTTCATATCATATGCTAGGGTCTAGTCCGCAAATGTAGTGATAAGGAGAAATTTTATTTTACTATTTTTTATTGCCTTTTATTTTGTATGCTCTGTTGAATTTTTTTCTGCATTTGTTTATTGTTTTGTTTTAGTTTGTCCTCTTGTTTTTGATTTTTTGTTGTTTCAAGGAGAAATTTCATTTTCCAACTTTTTGTTTATTATGTCCAATTTGATTTATTCTTATTATTGTTTAATAATCGGTATTTCCGTGCACGTTATATATTTGTCTGTCCATGCAATATCTGATTATTGATTTGTTTTGTTTATTGTTGATGCATTTCATTTCGTTGCTTTTAACTTTACGCTGTTTTTGTTTCGTTCTTTTTTATTCCTGTTTTGCTTTATTTTTCCTGCGTTTTTCTAAAAAGATAGCCGTAATGAACTCTAGAAAACGACAAAATGGTCACTATTTTTGGACGTAAGGACTGATGAGTTGACTCTGATCGATTTACTTCTACACTTAGCAAGTGTTTAATTTATTTTTTATTCATTTATTAATTACAATTTTTATTTTTATTTCTTTGTTTACTGATTTCGAGTTTTTTATTTATCAGAAACATTCATCAATTTCCAGTGAAATTTTAGGAAATCGAAAGAAAGAATAAGAGCTTGTTGGAATTTCGACATGATTTGGCGCGTATTGAAGAAGCGGCTGCGAAGTAAGCTAAAAATATCGTCTTGCAGCTATACTTGTTTATTTTATGATTTGATCACTCTTGTACGTATGTTACTCACCTGTTGTTTTATCGATAATTTATTCATTTTCATATTAGCATCTCACTTGCCTTGGAAAATGGAAAATTGCATAATTTAAATTTTAAGCCTTATTGAAATTAAAATCTTTAATTACAAGTTTGTATTTTATATTATGTACTTACTTTTTTACTTATATTGTACTTCGTATTTATAACATGCTTTTCCTTATCTCTGCGTATTTATTATTCTATCACTTTACATCTCTGCCCATTACTCAATTATAAGCAAATTTATTTATTTCTGACGCGTCTGTTTATTAATTTTGTTCTAGCGAAATCGTGTATTCATCAATTCTGTGTTCAGTCTCGTTCGTTTCTTAATAAGTTAATATAACAGCAATGTGGAAGATTGAGGAATTGCATGGTAAGTTAGTCAATGATAACGTTTTTTTATCATTTTTTAAATAAAAATATTTAGATTTCAACCTCTTTGCGGGTGAGTGTAAAGTTCTTTACACCGATTAGCACAAATATTTTAAAAAGTTCGAAAAATTCAATTTGATAAATTTTGGGCATGTCGTCTTATTGTATTCTATTATTTTTAAGCGTTAGCCTTGATTTTACCAGCATGGTTCTTTTGAAACGTTTTCGTTTGTCATTTATTTTATTTATTTTTTTGCGTTCATTTATTCTACTTCTTTATTATAAATTCATATTTTGTCATTCTTCCTTCTTTCCTCTTTTTCTTTCTTCTTATTTTGTCGTATTGACGACCTAATATTATTATATATTCAAAGATATTGCTCAACACTCCATTTGTCCTCGAATAAACAATTGCTGCGCAGCTGTGGGGTGACTGGGGGGACTAGTCTCCCCAACATTTTGATAGTAAGAAATTTTTTTACTATGATCCTAGAAAGGAAAAATTGGATATACTTAAAGTGTATCTGAATTACCGCTAGAATAGATTTTTCGCACACAACTTTTATTTTTGAATTTTTTCTTCTCCAGTGTGTAGGTCTCATTGAGAAAACCTAGAAAACACCATTATTTCCGCCTTTCCATAAGTAGTTGCTGGGATATCCAACTCTTCAATTTTCGTACCCTTGAAATCAAAATGTCAGCTACGCCACTGCCGATGCAACATAAAGACAATTAGTCATTTTTACTGTTTGCAGAGATGGACTGGATGCCATCTCAGCCGATTATAAATCGTTGAAAGAAAAGGTCGATCGCGTTTCTAAGCAGCTGTTGGCTATCGACGGCGATTTTAAAAATCAAATGGCAATTTTTCTAAGCGTGAGTTATGAACACACATGTGCATGGGCAGTCTGGGGGTCTGGAATTGGACCCACTGAAAATCTGAAAGACTCCGCCCCGACATTGAAAGACTTACAGAATTACATTTTTGGTGCCGATTTTGGCGAGACATTGCCCCATCCGACCCCCAAAATATGGCTCCTATCCATATATGGTTATGAGACATGCGTTTTTGAAAACTCAGGGGGTTAGGCGCTGCTAGGATGAAATCTAAAAATTTGAAAAATTCTAAAAATCAGCCAAAATAGTAGGAAGCGATCAATATTACTGAAGTGGAAAGAAAAAATAAAAAGGAAATTAAAACAAATTAACGGAATGCTATTGACACTAGCAGATGTTCGAATTCTCAAACGGACGGAACATTCAAAAATCTTTCAAATATTTCTGTAGTTTTGAACTTTTTTGATGTTTTTTCAATGCGAAGCTCATGCACTGAATTGTTCGAGCGTCTTTTTATTTTTTAGTAAAAAATAATAGCATTGTCAAAAATGTACTATTTTAGCAGCACAAATGATTTTTAGGGAACCACTAACCCTGCTTTTATCCGTATGTAGGCTTGGTCTAGACCTCCAGAATGGGAAAATGGAAACTCCTTTTAATAATAATACGCAAAATAAAGGCCGAAAATTAATGAAAAAGAAAAATTTCCTGCAAAGATGCTTGAAAATGATAGACTGCGGATTAGAATTGTATGCACGCTATTTTAGTATTTGTCCCCACTTTTTAGCCCTTCTCTCATTCGATATCGTTTTCTCATCACTCATTGAAGCCTTATGGATTACATATTAAAATTTTCTATTATGAGCTTCTCGTTGATTCACATGATCACCTTTGTTTTCTAAAATAGCGTGTATACAAATCAATTTTATTCTTGCGCTTGCATGTCCTGAGAAACAAGTTTTTTTGTGGATAAATTCGTTGATTCTCTGATTTTCCATTTTTCTTAAGTATATCGCTTTTCTCTTTCTCGCTTAGTATATTGTAAAAAGTATCTTTTTTGGTTGCGCTTGAAGCAAAATTATAGAAAATACTTCTCAAATGACGCGAAAAGCTGAAAATCTGAGATGCTCTAAGAAAGAGATGCAATTTTCCATCGTTCTGTGTATTATCATACCTTTCAAAAGCTGTTTTCCGTCCCCTGCCCTAAATACGGCCTTGATCATACATGTACAGCACGGCAATTCTAGTGGGTCAGTCCCGAGCAAATTTTAGAAACTTCTTTTTTGGCCTAAAGGAACGATGAGTTCGCGTATGAAAACACTGTTTTCTAACGTCTCAAACAATGCTTTTGTTCTTTCTAGAAGATGAAAACAATAAAGCCTACGAAAAATTAAAAAAATTCAAGTAAATTGAACGAAATAATAGTCATGAAATGTGCATTCGACGCGGAGCGCTGAAAAGTTTTCACTTATGAGCCAAAAATTGTCTAAAAACACTTTGTACAATTTTTTCGGAAAAACTACAATTTTTTGGTAGAGGTCAGCAGTCCTTCTGTGGGTCAACTCCCCAAGAGCACGTATTACGTTTGCTTTTGAGCCAACAGTTAGCTAAAATCGCTTAGAAAAGCCCGCCTTCTACGATTTTTTTGAAAATCGACAATTCTGGAAGTCTCAGTCTTTTTGTGAAGTCTCAGTCTTTTTTTGTGAAGGGCCATTAGGTTCAACCCCAAACCCCCAAGTCCTATTTTTATCATTATTAATAGTTTTTATATTTAAATTTTTCAAATCCAGTACGCTAAACGTACGCTGGTGGCCATTGAACAAGAATTGTCCGACGCCGACAAGTGGCGTTCAAGGTTGGCCGAGTATTGTTGCGAGGATTCGCATAGTTTTCGAATGGACGAATATTTGAAGATATTTCGCGATTTCAAAAATCGTTTCTTCAAAGCATTCAACGAAATCATCGAACAACGAGCGATAGAAGCTAAAGCCGAAGCCCGGCGGAGGGCGTACGAACAAATCTGCACCAGAACGAAATACAGTAAATAAATAAAATTAGCAAATTAATTGATTAAATAAATAATAACTAAATAAATAAATAAACAAAGAATAGATAAATGAATAAACAAATACATGGATCGCATACGAGTGCAGTGGCTAGGGGTGTTTGGACCCTCAAATCCGCTATACCGCAAAAAATTTAAGAAAATTGTATCCTGGTCTCCGCACCTGCTCTTAGACCTTGTCCTTTGCCAATGTGCCGTGAGTTCAAATTTCACACCGATCCAGAATTTGGGAATTTTATAGCTGCTGATAGATTCACAACATTTCACTGTGCTCTCCTCATACGCGAATTTAGCGTGTGTGACCGCCTGGCCAGCTAGACCGTTCAGAGTTTCCTTTTTAAAAACTTCTGACGCACATTAACAGTGGAAAAACAACTCACTATATAACAAACTATGCGATTAAATTTCTTCAAACAGTACCGAAAAGTTTCTACATTTGCTCTATTTTCTTAAAAATCGATTCAAATCACTAAATTTCCACGATGTCCTATTATGTGCGAGGCCTAAATTTGAGGATTTGCTTAAATGTAGAATTTTAGAAATTCGCAGGTGTAAAGCAAGCTTTTCGATAACTTGGAGCAGGAAAATACCTAATATTTATTTGTTGTTCGCTGTTTTCGAATTCCAATCTGCGTATTTTTAGAGGCCAGTATCAAAATCGAAGACTTTCGAAATTTAAGTCTTGACTATTCAATCCTGAATCGCTTCTTTTTTCAGTTTTCATCAATTTTTTGTTTTTGAATTTAAATTTATTCTGTTATTTTTTGATTTTCTTATTTTTGTGCCAATTTACCGGTTTTTCATTCAAAAATCGCTTAATCTATTTTCCAACTCGCAGATACCTCATCGCTCGGCTCCGATGTGCCTCCCTACGCATCGCCCATGTTATCCAGGCGATTTGTGGGTTCAGTATCGCCACCAAAAAAAGTTAACGCTTCACTTGACCCGAATCAAGATCATATTTCGACCAACAAATGTGGCGTCGATCGAAGCGGTTTTCCTCGCCGCTGCAGCTTAGCCGAAAATACGCAAAACATCGATTTTCCGTTGGTCGCAAATTTGGTCAAAAACGCGCAAAATATCGATTTTTCTTTATCCGAAAATTTCGCAAAAAATGCGCCAAATATCGATTTTATGGCGTTCACCGACCGCGGGCGCTCGGCTGCCCAAAAAATCGATATATCGCCCCCGGCTACGGCTCCGCTGCACGCCGCTAATGGCCCCATTTTCGTCATTGAAAATTTCGACATTGCCGTCGATGGGGCCAAACTAGAGGGACCTAATTTTCGGCACTACGCCCGGACCCCAGATACGTCGCACTGCGGCTCCGACTCGAATACTTTGACCGTCGGCAACGCTAAGAGGAGTTGGCCGAGTCGCAAGTTCAATTCGGGATCGTTGTCGTTGTGCGACGATAATCGAGAACGTCGCACGAGCAACAGCGTCTGCGGTAGTCCGGAATTTTTGTCTCAATTCCCGAAAAAAGCCGACATTCTATCAAAATTTCGCGAAAAACCGGACGTTTTATCGCAATTTCGAGAAAAACCGAGCATTTTAACGAAATTTGGAGAAAATCCTGACAATTTGACGAATTTTCGGGAAAACCCCGAGAAAGCCGTGACGTCATCGGCGCTGGACCGCGATTACTGTAACGCTTCGCTCAACTCGTCGTCCAGCTCGACGGTATTCGTCGGAGAATCAAACATCGCGTTGGGATTGGCCGGCGATTCCGACCAATCAGTGACGACCAATCAGAAACGGACCAATGAGAAGCTAGCTCGACGGCCGAGCATCGCCCCGCATGGTAAACATATGCATTTGGATGAACTTTTGTCTCGGATGGAACACCAGCGGTTTACAGTAGCCGGCGGTAAAGCATCAGAACGAGAAAGCGTTTCGAATTTGAGCCCTGGTAGGGAAATAATGTTTCAACGATTCGGGTTGAATCGGATTCTGCCTGAAGCAAATTCGAATCGACTCAGTGTGGCCATTTCGCAATTAGGTTGGTATATACCACCCGTGTAACCAGAAGGGGTTTGGGCGAAACCTCATTCAAGGTTGTCCTACCGATCCCCCAGAGCCGGTAAATTTTTCACCACCCCCCCATTATTTCTGACGAAAGCATGCGTTTTTTGACCATTTTAAAGTACTTTTTTGTCATTTTTGGTCAGATGTTAGAGGCGTGTACCCCCTCCCCTCCCCTAAGAGTGGCCGCGAAACCTATCAAAATTTTGAGTCTTGTATATGAACAATAGGTTTAAGTTTTTTGCGCGTCTTCTCGTTGTTTTGGAAACCTTAGAGGCCAATTAAGGTTTCTCATCGAGCACTAGGCATCACAAAATTGCGAAAAAAATTTCAACAATTTACTTCTGGGGGTATTCGGCCTGCTGGGTGGGTGCGTACCCCAAAACCCCACGCCCACGTGTGGGGCGGCTTTTTTGTCTTTCCGGCTGGTGTATCTGAATGGATTCCTGCCAAATAATTTCTTAGGTAAGCATATAGATTTGTGATTTCAATTTTTCAACGGATAAATTATCTGAATTTATTAAAGAAAAAGTAGGGGACTAGCAACCGAAAATACTCCAATGGAACAAAAAAGGACGAATATACTTGGAATTACGCATCATTAAGGACATAAAGGAGGGAACTAGGGAAAGGTTGCGTATGTATTCGAAAACTGTAAGAATCTGCTAATAATTGGACTTCCGCTAAAAACGCTAGAAATCGAAGTATATTCTGCGGCGTCTGTAAAAACGTGCCTTCGCAAAAGATTGTTCATTGAGTCAGAAAAACAGATTATGAAGAAGCTTTAACATGTGTCAATATAATAACCGATTTAGTTTCTTGTTAATATCAGATTTCTCTTTCAAATTAATTTTTATATAATTGTCTAAGGCTTGATAAATGAATTATGACAAGCGCACCATGTTGTTAATTGCGGTTAAATAGCAATGCATGCCGTGATAGTTTGAAAATGCACATTATATCGTTTTTAAATTAGTAAAGGCTTCTTTTCGAGGAATAAGCTATTCACGTGATTTATTTTTATGACAGAGGTGCAACTCCCTTCTGCAGGCCGCAGAGTATACTTCAATTTTTGCGTTTTTTAGCGGAAGTCTAATTTTTAGCACATTCTTACAATTTTCAAAGACATAGGCGACTTCCCCTAATCCCCTCCTTTTACCTCCTTAATGATGCGTAATTAAGTATATTAGTCCTTTTTTGTTCCATCGGAGCATGTTTGCTTGCTAGTTAGTTGTTTCGGCTTTTAGATCAGATATTTGGTGTTTGGTGCACGAGACGCTGCATCGTTGAACATGCTGAAAATCCTGCACATGACAGCTCAAAATTTTTTATGATTAGTCGATTGGTGTTAGGGCGGGAGTTCGATAAACTTTTTAATTTTTGGTCAAAATTATCAAAAAAAGCACACAAAATTTGCCTAAAGCTTATTCATTTTCCAAAAATTAGGGACGGTAAAAATTATCAGTCGTTAGTGGAAAAAGGGACGACCGACTCTGGGTGGGGTAGGGGCGAATCCCTTCATCTGCCCTGTTACATATAGGTATGGATCATTTTCGTAAGATCTGTGTCTATAGCATACCTAAGTGAAATAAATTGATTACTTTTTTATTTTTGTATATGGAGTAAAACAGGCTTTGCATGCCTGATTCTTTATAAACTATGCAAAGAGGGATAGTAAAAGCATGGATAAGTCAGAGTGGTTTGAATTTTTTCTTTTTATTAAATAAAAAATAATTTCGAGGGTCTGGTCAATTAAGCGGCGGTCTTTTTGCTCTTTGGGATCCAAAATCTTAACCCTATGTGTGGCATCAGATATTTTTGTCAATAGCCTCTTTCCGAAAGTAGCATATGTGCAGCCCATTGTTCTACAGTCCATGGATGCACAGTATGGCTAGTCTGGAAGGGGCTCAGTTATCAGGGGTGGATTTAAGGGGCGATCGGGGGGGTGGTTCGCCTCCCCATTGACCAAAAATGTCGGCGAGATAAATAACGAATATGTAATTTGCAATGATTTTTAGCCGTCAGTGATAAGAATTCTCAAATTTTTCAGCGCAAAATACATATTAATGACATTTGTCTACTTTATTTGCGACCTGAAGGCCATTTTCTGCTCATGGGATAGCTTCCAAAACAATTTCAAGAGTAGGAACAGCTATATCAGCATAGAATTTATCTATTGTCGGGCATAACATTTAAATAAAATTTTCGACGACAGGAAATCGAGCAGTAAGTCAAGCTTGCCTAAATTTCACAAATTTTTCGGCGCTCCGCGCTGGATTTTTGCTAAAGTCAAAGAAATTTAATGATTATATCGCACAAAATTGTCGAAAATTTTTAAAATTTCTCCAAGAAAATATTGCGTCAAAAAGGGTTTTAAATAATGTCAAATACCGAAAAATTCTATTTCGCACTTTAAGGGCATATTTCTGACCTTTTTTGGGAAAATTGGGGTACCGCCCCCCCTTAGGTAAATCCTACATCCCTTACTGTCACTTATTGAGATTTTCGGGTCGAAATGACTTCAAAAAGTGGTAAAAACGCTAAAATAGTCAATTTCGAGGACATCTAAAGGAAATTTTTTGTTTTCGGTGTATTTTACCCTCAATTTTGCTTTATTTTCTTCGCAAATTTTCCTACTTTTTTTTCTGTCCAAGGGGTCTTAACCCCCTCATGTCTCCGTGCATGTCTGCGGCAGTCTGCAGCAGAGTATCTTGCATTCAATAAATGAACATTCATCAGCCAAAATTTTTTATTCAACAAAATATTGATCGTTTCTCTTCCGTATTAGACAAACATAGCATAGGAATCCTGGGGAAGAAGTGAGTCACAAAGTTCTTAATGTGTCTTTTTATGTTCAAAAACGACAGGTACGAGTCAAAAACATCATTTTTAGCCATTTTTGATGGTGATCTATTTTCCAAGATTATAAAAAATGTATTTGAGTGGTTGTTGAAAGAATTGTCGCATTTTTTGCTATTTTCAAATCATAAAAATCTAGTGTTATTTTCTCGTAAAATCAATTTTCTTACGTGAAAAGATTGTTCTCAAGCTATTTTTTGTACTAATTTCTTTGAATTTTTTTAACAGGCCATCCTATTCCCGAACCATGTCCAAACCATTTACGTTCCCATTCCTCACCATTCCGCACCATACACGGGTGCTGGAGGATTGGACTTCCCGAAGATCTGGCGAACCCTAAAAAAGTTAAAAAGTTGATAGCCCATAGAATTGAAACTTTGGTACTATTTTTGAGAATTAAGCTATGTCGACCCCCTCAGAATTGCGCTGCTACTAAAACTATGTTACCTGGCGTTTTCCCATCCTTTCTTTTTTCCAGAATCGAATCAAACAGCATCAAACGTTATCGCTACTCAATCGCCCAAGACGGATGATTTCGCGTTAGATTCGAGCGACGTGCCCAGTATCAGCTCGACTGCGTCGTCTCACGATCCCGACGAAGGTTTCGAAACCAGCTCGGGTCGTTCGGACAGAAATTTCGCCATTTCCGATCAAAATCCGGCGGCGAAATCGGAAATAGGGCCCGTCATAGTACCAAAATGTCCGAATTCGCCCGAAAAAGCTGCGCCCTGCAAGAAATTTATTTCGCCGAAAAAGTCACCTAAAGCCAAAAATATAAACGCGAATAAGACCAACGGAACCAATCAAATCGACTCGGACCGAAAAACCGTCGACATTGCGTTGCAAAACGCTCGATTTTCGAAGAACAGCTCGACGCACAAAGCCCTGCATCGTTCGGTCGACTGCAAAAATCAGGGTAAAATCGAATCCGTCGCCAATTCTAATACCGGAACTACTTCGTTACCTTCGAATAATAACAATAATAATAATAAATAAGTTTGGAGCGGATGACTCGAGGAGGATTCCTTGGCCAAAATTTAGGCCAAAACCAACCCAGGGTAAAACTGACCTAGTAGCTAACACGATTCGAAATTTGGAAGCCAAGGCCGATGCGTGGACTAAGAGGAGCCCTAAAGCTGAGCCTCCACCTGCATCGACCGTCAAATCGTCGATTCCCGCCACGAAAAGTCGGAAAGTAGCCGCCAAGGTGACCGATAAAACGTTCGAGAGGTTGAAATCGCCAGTCAAAATCGTCAGTAAGTCGGAAAGGACCAGATTATTTAGTCAGGAAGTGAGTCCTCGCTCCTCTGTTCTTACCAAAAAGCCGGCTTTGCCCGCCGCAAAATCCAATATGGCTGCCGCCACGACGACCGCTACGAAATCGGCCAAGACCGTTGTGAGACAGACTCCGTGGCGATAAATCGAACTACTATTACTCGTACATACACGTGCATAGTTCGTGTATTTATTTTTTAGCTTATGATTCGGGGACTAGGGACATGGGCAGCAACCAATTTCTACTGATCAGGCACGTAGCTGTGGGGGAATGGGGGCAGGGGACCCCCGTAAAATTCCGAAAAAACCGGAAAAATAGGAGTTTTTACACGTTATTTTCTTCTATTTTTGACTTAGACCCCCCAAACTAGGTGTTGGTCCCCCCTAAAATAGGAGGGCCAGCTACGTGTCTGCTAGGATGGGACTAAAGTGCAAAAAATAAAAAGCAAAAGGAATTCAGTTCTCGGATGGGTTTATTGATTTAGGGGTGCGAACCATACATGGGCAGCACTTAACTTATGGGGGTTAAAACCAGCGAAAATCCCAAGAAAACATAACAAAGATTTAATTCTAGGGGTTTATTGATTTTTGGACAGGTCTACCGGATTCCGAAAGTGAAACTCACCTATTCCCCTCCACGCCTATGCCCATGTGTCACACAAGGGCGTTGGGGTAGGGGCCTGTGCCGCTAGAATCTGGTTGACCTCAAAAATCCATAGACACCGAGAATTGAATTCTTGGCGATTTTTTATAATTTATGCCAGTTTTCCACCACCCAGACGCCCATAGATTTCGGTCGCTTTCCATGCATGCCATGTGTGGTCCTTACTCCCACGTGCGACCATGTATACTTCGAATCGTTCAACGCTGCTGGCTGACCCGGCGAATAGGGTGTGTTAATTTCAAAAACATAAGCAATTTTCGGTAAATTAAATTTGCAAGTGTAAAGTGTCCCTGTTTACGAGCCCTAGCGTGTTCAAAATTCATATCGATTCGGCCTCGGAGTGCCGTCTTGCTTTCTTTGAAGGGGCCATGCCCAAAATCCGGAAACAGTGAACATTATAATATCTCTTTTCTACTTTTTCTGTCATAGTCTAGATACCCTCCTTACCTCACCCCTGTGAAAGCCATATTGCTTCGGCATTCGTGCTGCATTCACACACTTTGAAATGTAAAAACATTAATGTTTTAGGTTTTGGCATGCTCTTCGCGATTTTTTTAAGTTTTGCCCAATCCAGACTCCCCAGAATGTGGTCGATGCCGATGTATTTTCAGGTCTTTCTCGCTCTGAATCCAACTTTGTTTCCTAATGCATTCCTAAACCTGAAGGGAAAAGTAGTTTTTTCAATGACAATCGCTTTCTAACGAAAACAAGGAAATTATGATAGCCGGCTCGCATAGAAAATGATTTTTTATTTTTAAAAATGTAAAGTCGCTATTTTTAAGTCGAATAGATTAGTTCAAATAACTCACACCAAAACTCATTTCATGGTATTCGATATTCTTTTTCGCTCGTCCAAGGAAATATGAGAATCATTTGCACAACCGCCACTGAATACTGGGATTTTGACTTGCATGCGGAAATTTTCAGATATTTCAGAAGTGCCGAAAAATTAAGAAAAGTTCCCAAAATATCTTTTCAAATTTGATTCTGATTTTATTCTTAAGTCCTTCGAATTCTTATCTTTCCGAGTCTGAGGGGTTCAGCAGGACATCTACATCCATTTGGTTTTATTTATGTATGTTTTTTTAATTCAACCGATTCGCTTTATCGATTCTACGTATCGCACGATTCACGGTCCGCTGCGTGACCTCAGTGTCTTTTATTTTTTTCTCGAATATTGCATTCTATTGCATGTCCATTGAAAATATTTGTGAATAAAATCTAAACTACGATTCATACACCAACTTATATTTATTTTAGAATTCAAAGTGTAAAGTTTTTGTCCATTGATAGCAAACGTTTAGAAATAGTTCATTAAATTAGCACGTGAAATTTCGATATTTCCTGAGGCCAAAACCGCACATAAGAGGTTTCTCTGGCATAGAATGGAAAAATAGGAAAAGTTTGGTACAAGTGACGCAAAACGAAGGTTAAAAATGGATAAAAATCAACAATTTTTCGCAAAAATTCAACAAATTTAACCGAAAATTGTTTATTAGCATAATTCTTAAACTATTTTATCATTTATATCAGTTTTTAAGCTTTGAACAATGATTGTTCTTCCCAGAACATAAAAACGTGACGATAGAATTCGAAAAATTCGAATTTTCAAAGAAAAACAGTCAAAAATGAGTGAATGGCGCGAAGCACCGAAAACTTGACACTTTTCAGTCAAAAACGCAGACTTTCTACTATTTTTGAGATGATCGACAATTCTCTGAGGAAGGAGTCGGCGGCGGCTATTTGATGCGGGGAGGAGGGGCAGCTAGTCATTCTGTGGGAGGGTTAAACATACTCTAAAAAAACATGTATTACGCAAAATCTGCATTTCGACCATCGAAAAATGTGGCGGTAAGGGCAAATACATATTGAAGAAATTAAACTGCCTTTCCTAGATTATTTTCCAAAATGAGAAAAAATTGTTTTCCAGCGCAAACGCATAAAATGTGTTTGAATAGAGCGTGATTGAGAAAGGAAATATTTCCCAATCCAAAGATTAAGCTTTCCTGCGAAATGCTTCAATAACGAAGAAATTTGCATAAAAAGATTAAAAAGATTTGGTCCAGCAGACGTTGCTTTCACAATCTCGAGCACGCATCGCTAAATTTAGCAGGGTTGGGGAACCAGGCGGGCAATAAGTATTAAGGGGATTCTGATGTTTTGCATATGAAAGGTGGACAGAACACATAGTTGCACATTTGCGGAAGCGTGACTTCCACAACAAGTTAACAAAACGGATTCAGTCGCAAGAAAATAACAGTACGTCTTTACAAAAGCTTTTTAAATGGCTCCTTTGTTGTCCTCCAGGAATTTAATTTCGAGTAGAAATGTGAAAAATTTTGTATAAGGGGCCAGGCGCTCATCCTTGATTCAGAATGTCCATGGCCACTCTAGCAAAAGGTTTAAGTTACCGTGCTCTGCTGGTGAACACTATCTCATTTTTAAATCACTGCATATAATTTTTTATTGAAACGTCGTGTAACTTTCATTTTGAAAAAATATAGGGTATTTTAAATTTTACATACCTTAGTCTATTTCAAGGTTGAATTAAAATTTTTTTATCGACGACCACTTAGCAGTTTACGGAATCATAGGATGGCGCACATATCTATATTTCAAATTTTGTTTCTCTACGGCTAAGTGTTTATTCAGACGACAATTTGAACAAACCATAACGAAACCAAAAGCTTTTTAATAATAGTGATCAGATTAGGCAGAATGTGCATTTTTCGCGGAATAAAAAATTTGACACTGTAAACTTTCGCAGGATATAACTTTTATGCTTGCTTCATAATCCGATTTATAAAAATAAAAGCTGGTGCAGCAGAAAAACAAAGTATGGAATTTAATGCACGCCACTCTGTAGATTACAATGCATTCTTTATCGCATTTATACCAACCTAATGTGATACACCTGTAATATAAGCTTGTTTTCTATCTTCGATAGTCCACTACACATACTGCAATTAGCTTATCCGACTGAGCAAGCTCTCCGCGCTTCAAATCTCAGCCAGAGCCCAAGCTCACCAAAAACTGTTTATTCTGCTACGTAAGTAAGAAAGTAGACTTAACAAATGCCACTACGCTGTCCGCTGCTCTTTTGCGTATAATTACCGTGTAAAACATCAAAAAACGGGTTTTAACTATAATAACACTGATCTCGTTTTGTTCGAAATCAGTTTATAATTTGTGAATAATCTTGAGAAGACTCACGATATATGTGCTGGGCAGCGCAGGCGGATCTACAATTTTCTGACGGGAAGGTGGGATGGGCAAAACCCCAAATTTCTCTGAGTGTCAGAAATTGTTCGAAAATTCGTCCTTGCGATTTATAGATTTTTATCTGTTTATTTTAATTTTAATTCATTTCTATTTTATAATATTTATTTGTACATTCTCAGATTTGTAAAAATTTATTGAAGAAAACAATCAGGTTTATTTCCCGAATGAACAAGAAGAAAAATTTAAACTTCCTCAGTCTAAAGGATACACTTGAAGGAGTTTTTTTAGGATTTTTAGTTGTACCCATAACACTTTTCATGGCAATATTTCTAGTTCTTTAAAATTCATTTTTTAAGCCTCGATGGAAAATTTTGTTTCCGATATTTTTAATACGTCATTTCTATTTATTGTTTTTTTTCTTTTTATATGTTTCGAGAAAAATAATTTCTTTAATTCTTTTAAGTTTTATTCTTATTTTAATGTTTCCTTTTATTTGCAATACTTCATTTTGTAATATTTTAATATATTTGGATACTTTATTTTACATAATTTTATAATATTCTTCCTTCTAATCTTTTATACAATTTTAAATCTTCTAATATTTTATTATTTTTTGAACATTTTCTCTACTGGACGAAGGTTTGCAGCACAGACTAAAACTTTCTCGAATGTTTTTTTTCAATTTTTTTTGCTACTTTCAACCTTTTTTTCTGCTACTTTCAACCTTTTTTTCAAGCTTATCTTAGCCCATGCATCGGCTTCAGCTCCCAATAATTCACGATTTTGAATTATTGGGAGCTGAAACCAGATGCATGGGCTAAGATAAGCTTGAAATTAGAGTTTTAAATTGCGTCGTCAGCCAACTCATCAATTCCTGCCAAAAAAGGTTGAAAGTAGCCAAAAAGGTGACTGGAAAAACATTCGAAAAGGTTAAAATTGCAGTCCATATCATCAGAAAATCGGAAAGAATGATTAGTCAGATCACTCTGAACGCTTAATTTTGCTCTCATTTATCAAAAATTGAACTTCGCCACAAATTCTAATATGGCTGCCGCCGTAACGGCTCACTACAAAATATGTGTCAAGACGGCATTTTAAGCAGGCTCTGTGGCGATAAATCGAATAGTTATGTTTGTAGATAAGTTGGTTATTTATTTTTTATTATGTGATTCTAATTATTTGTCATTGTTTTTTTATTTGTTTAAATTTATTTAATTTAAGATCTTATCTTAAGCACGAACATGATAATTTTTCAACAATTAAATATTCTTCAGTGTAAATCGCACTTCTTTACTAGGTTTCTCCATTTGCGGAATTCCTTCCTGTAAGCTAGGTGGCTTGCCAATATTGAATAGACAGTATCTTTGAGGGATTTATGTCTAGAACACCAAAAATAGTACAAAATACCATAAAATGTTCTTAAAGTTGAAAAAATATAAAAAGCTTGAAACCAATTTTTGATGAATATAAAAAAGTTAATCATAGAACTTAATCAATTTCGTGAAGAATTCTTTTCGAGTTTTGATTAATGTTTTTCCAGACATTGCTCTTCAGTTCGTGGACATCTCTCTCTTAAGGGGTTTAAATAAAAATTGATGGGTAAAGAAACATCTGCCTTTTTAACCCCTCCTTTATTTCTGTAAAAAAATTTTAGTTTTTTAGAATGTTTGCTTTCATTAAAAAAACCGAGGAAAATGTCTCGTTTTTTTGCATTTTTAGCAATTTTCTACTGCACACGTGTCACTCCAGTTTTAACTAACTAGTGTGATTTCTGTCTGTTACTTAATTTTTCTCGATCATCACTTGATTTTATCGTCTGGGAAGAACAAGGATCATAAGGAACGCCAAAAGGTGGTTTACGTATGTCCATGGTCTTTGAGCCCAAAAAAAGGCAGTTTTGAAGACTTTTTCAAAGCGTTGCTCATCTTCTCTTTAATTCCGGCGTTGTTCTTGTATGCGATAGTAAAAAATGGCGCGAAGGAGCAAAAATAACGAATATACCTGAAAACATATAACTGACTTCTAAATGTTTGTGACTGGTTCATATCTAAAGAAAGTGTATTTTTGGTTTATTGGCAGTCACATAAAATACTAATAATGCTTTATTCAAACCCGTAGGTACAATACAATGTTAAGAATAATACGCAACTTTTCGACAGTTAATCTACTGTCAAAATGTCAGATTCTTACAGAATATAAGAAGTTGTAGGCATCAGAATTGAACCTACAGCTAAGTATCATTTATTTCTAAAGTCTGCGGTTTTACCAACTTTACCAACTTCTCAGTGAAGCTCAGTTGGTAAAACCGCAGACTTTAGAAATAAATGATACTTATGCTGTAAGGTTCAATTCCTGGTGCCCCACAACTTCTTATATTCTGTAAGAGCCTGACGACGACGGTAGGTTAACTGTCAAAAGGTTGCGTATTATTCTTAACATTGTATTGTACCTACGGGTTTGAATAAAGCATTATTATTATTTTATGTGACTGCCAATAGGCCAAAAATACACTTTCTTTAGATATGAAAACATATATGTATTTATTAAGGATATGGAAAAAGTCACCATGCATGAAAAAACCATTAAGAATCTGCTGAAAAACTTGCAACTTCTCTACGTTAGAAAATATGATCAAATTCTGGCACTGAACAAGCGCATAAACAATCTAAATCTAAAACGTTAAAGCCCGGTAATGAGCGACGCAATGTTAATTTCGCGCCAAGCATACCAACAGTGCAAAACGTTAGAATTGAAATTTGCACAGGAGATGGAACATTTTGAGATGAGACATTCCAAGAGATGGAACGTTCGAAGAAGTACGAAACGACCGGACGCGGCGGGAGTATAGACCCTTAATTACTAATTTAAAATATTATTTATATTAATTACAAAAAAATTAACAATTGAAAGAATTGAAAGAATGTATTATATGATATCAGATTTTTTTCATGATTTGGTACTATATTATATTATATTATTATATTACGATTTTTTCTTCAAATCGATCTTGTTACTTCGATTGAGTTTTGTTCCAATAAAATTTCAGCAGCAAATTACCTATACTTTTCTTACATATTTTGCGGTTTCCAACGCTCATAAAATTTGAACTTTTCAGCTTATTTATTATACTCGAAAAACGAGATGAAGTGCAAAATCGTGTAAAAGTGGCAGAAGTTTTCGCAAAAAATATTTAGCGCAGAAATACTAAGAAATCGTTAATGAACAGGACCTAGATACAGATGTGGAATAAGCTCTCTGAAAAACCCATTAACACTTCTTGTATGTACGAGTATAGTCATATAACATAGCATTCACAACCCGATTACCTCCTACCTCGTAACTCATAAGATTCTTAATAGCTAGCTTTAGTTGGGCCCATACATGCTTAACTAATCAAACTTTGATTGAAATCAGTTGATCGAAAATAATCGAGAATAGTGTAAGCATTTTACTAAATTGTACATTTTTATTTTATTTTTTTATTTCACTACAAAACATAAATCCTTCCCCTTTCGCTTCGCAAAAAATCATTGCTACACTTCGTTAAATGTAATTAATCTTCTTTCATATTTTCAGTTTTCCAAAAAACGATAATTTATGCAATGATAAGCGTCTTTTATAAATTATCGGGCTTGCGAATATCATTTTGCCGCTCGCTCTAGAGATGCGGTTTGTAAAGCGCATACACGTCAAAGTCAGGAGTGTTTTCAATTATTTTGTATATTTAAGAAAGAAATAGCATTGCCATTAAAGTCATCAAATGCTAATTTTCACATTTACATAATCCATTGAAGATCGTTGCAAAAACTCTTTGGGGTTGACCCTGAAATTCCAAGTCTATCTATGCAAAAATTGAAAAACACCGAGAGGAAATTTTAAAAAATTGGTGAAGCTCTATACAAAGCATAGTCCGATTTTGGCGAAAACCGGCGAACCCCTTGTTTTATTGCAGTAAACAACGCCAAATTCCTGCCCAGCGGGCCAAAACCGGCGAATATTCGCCCTACGGCGAAGTTGGTAACACTGTTGGCAGCCATTGCTCCCCAACACAATTTTTACAGCAAAACAATTTACTATGTACGAGTACATAAGAATTTACTGCCCTTATTCGCAGACCTATAAATCTAAAAACTCACAACAATAGCTCATTAAATTAAAGCTAAATGAGTAAAAATTGTAGAATCAAAAAATCAAGAAGTACATATGGGACTGATGGTCGCCTGATTCGTCTTTCAGATTTCAGTGTGCATATGATAAACATGCTTTATCTTCGGGTAGCTAGCTATTCTATCAAATGCTATGCAAAAATCTGATAAAGTCCTGTATTTTGTCAGCATTATGATGGACGCGATGATGGAAATCCTTTAGAGTCGACCGGAGCGACTGATTTGATAGTTTATTGAGCTGCACAAGGATTTTGTTTCAGGAAACTGATATCTTAATTGGGCTGTTAGCCAAAATTGTTCCGCTAAGCATACGGCCTTTTCGGAAAATGGTTGAATTCGTCAATGATGGTGTGCAATGAATCGTATAATCATTCAAATATTTCGGAGGTTTGTAAGAAGCGGATTCATCCCTAAAAGTATGGGACAGGTGTCCAGGACGATGATCCTCGAAGGATTGAAAATGTAGTGGAGGCTTCATTTATTTGGGTGCTTTCAAAACATTTAGGCAATTTCATATTGATTTTGATGAGGAATGATTTTCCCTCGTTTTTAGCAATTCTTATAGATTCAGCCATTTAGAAAGGAAAAACATGGTCACAAATGTAAAAAACAATTTATTGACATGTGCTCCTCATTTTTAAGTCAGAATAGATGGCTACTCTAGAAAAAGGTTTCGGATTAACTGCACAAAGTTCTTATGCTACGCTGTTTAAGACTATTTCAATTTCTTTTTTAATCGTTCACATATAGTTTTTCATCGAAATATCGATTCAAAAAATATGGGTTGTCAAAATCAATATTTTTATTGTACTATGGTCTATTTCCAGATTGTATAAGACTTTTTATTGACGACTAATAAGCCGTCAGTTTGCGGAATTATAGATTGACACAAAGCATTTTTATTGCATTTACACCCATCAAACTTTAAAAATCTGTAAACGACTAAGATCTGCATTACCATATACCTTAGTCAGAGCTAAAGCTCACCAAGAAATAATTTACTTCCAACCCATTTCTTGAAGCACATTATTGACTGTTACTTAATACCTAATGGCCGCGTAAAACATCGAAAAAACGGGTCGTAGCTAATAAACGTCTCCTCCTTTCGCTCAAATTTATTTTACATTTGTGAATAATTCTGAAAAGATTTATAAGTTAATAAGACGCATTTGCAGCACAGGTGGATTTAGAATTCGTTGATGGGAGAGAGGGTTGGGTGGAAGCCCAAATTATCCTAATAGGTTCAAAAAATGTCTGAAAATTCGTCCAAAATGTTTGGCTTTTTTTAAAGCGCCAAGTTAGCTAGTAAATATCATAATGAGTATAAACGGCACAAACCGCTAAAAATTAAAAAATCATGCTAAAAATGAACAGAATCATCAAAATAAACATTATTCTTATTTCTCCTATTATTTTCTGATGGAGGGAGGCGGGCTACCTTTTTGTAGTCCACCCTTCATCAGCAATAATCTTCCATATTCAGCTCAGTACTCAGATGCAAATTAATGAAGCATCGCGAGTGGTTCAGTGTGCACGTTTTCTTTATTCATATTTAGTTATATACTGAATAATGCGCTCAGGTGATACAAATACTTTTCTAAAGGTGACTTCGTTTTGTAGTACGTTTTCCATGATGACTTTAAGCTTGATAAGGGTGCAATCAATTATTTTGATACTTTCATAAAATCATCAAGGCTTATATAGATCAAGCACAGTAAGGCTTCTAAGAGGCCACCATTGTTCCTACAACATTCCGAGGTGTGAAGTTGAATAGCGTTCTCAAAATCGGCACTTGCTTGACAACTGCTTGTTTAAATTTGTCGTAGTTATAGGCATATACAAGTAAGTTTGTGGCTGCGCCAACCAACGACAAACAATAGACAAATGGGTTAATTTCGTCGTAAAGCGTTAAGGCGGCCATGTCACCAGCCAAAATTACAAACGCGTAACCGAATGGTATCAGTGAGAACAGCAGCGTATTAATAATAACTATCCTGACGCTTTTAGTAAATTTCACTTGATGTCTAAAAAATAAGAAAAATTTTTCTGCAAAACAAACATTTAATATGTATAATCTAAAACATATAACATGCATAACAACATATATGCCCTTTTCATGGGAGTGAATTATAATAAGCATTGTTCTGACTAAATAAACTTTGGTGTTCGTAAATAATCGGCATCAGCTGAATTGAGACGTTTCAAAATTTTATTAAGGAAATAAAAATTGACATACAGACTATTCAATTAGACTTGTAAAATTAGGGACTCTTTGATTGCCTGCATAAACGCGAGAATGATGGGCGATATCCAAACAACTATGAAATGAAATGCCATTTAATCGTATATAAATAGTTATGTACAACAAATAATCGTATGAAAAACAGTGCGCGATTAAATTGACTTATGCTAAAAAATCTGCTGAATTCTCTTTTAACACTTCTAATTACAAAAAAGTGCGCGAGTAAAGAGGGAAATACAAAGTCCGCCTATGGAAACACTATTTTTGCCGGAAAGTTAAAAATTATTATTTACCATGTGATTTTCTTCTGAAAATGGTTTAACGTAGTAAATTCAATAGAAACATCGACAGAATTTCGTGCAATCAAAAGATGTTTATGGCAAACAATAAGCTCCTAGCTTGTTATCACTTTTCAAGACATACCTCTGTAACTTTCTTTAAATGACGTCTGTATCCTCGAAATTATTTTTAATCTTAAATAATATTTCCCAAGTGAAGCGAAACCATTCCAAGGCGAATGAGTTGCATTATTAAAACCAGCTTGAACCTTCTATCTAGAATTCGTTCAGAGAAAAATATTGCTAAAAGCGAAAAAGTGACATTTCAGCAAAAATTCGGAATCCATTCTGACTTTTACTTTATGCAACTATTTCTCTTCTTCTACTTTTACCGTTTACTTTCCTTTACTAACAATAATATTGCTTTAACGTTTTGGTTTTTCATTTCCTTTTTATATTCCGGACTCTCGACTAATGACTATATTGTCTTCATACGTTTTAAATTATTTTCCTACGAACAAAGCACTACGACCATAGGTGGGCAGCACCGAATTCTGGGGGGAATTTTCAAAGGTCAAAAAATGGTCTTAAAAGTGGTCGTATGTCGAAAAAAACACCATTGTTCGACGTTTCTCATCGAGCACTATCCAATGGCATCAAAAAATCGCATAAAAAAGCAAAAAAAATTTCAAAATTTGAATTCTGGGGGGGGGTATTTTGATTTCTGGGGGGTAATTAAACTTCTAGAGGTGCATACCTCCCAAACCCCCCCCCCCCCGCCCATGTGTGACTACGACTCAATGAGTTTTACAATTGAAGTCAGGCAATTTTTTTCGAATAAGCGTTACCTGTAAGCTACGTTTTGTAATTCAGCCCTTTTGAACGCAGTTTTGATTTTAATCAATATCAGCGCCATCGAATAACTAATCACGCCGAATTAGACAGGGGAATAAACGTAAACCAACTTGAACGGCGTAAAAACGGTACGACGTGGCGTCTTCAATTATGCAAATTTGCCTTAAAAAGCCCAAAATAGGTAGAAATATAAAACATATGGAAAAATTGCGAAATGTAAAATCTTAATTGTGAATAATTATAAAGTTTGTAGATGTGGGAAAAAATTAATATGTGTCGGAAATGGACACCTAATCAATTGCGATCTCCATCCCGGCCAATATGATATGGTCCATGCAGCGATTACAGAAGCAAAGCACGATAAATTGGCATAGAATATTGTCAAAATGTAAGGTTTGCCCTTCCACTGACGATATTGATCAAATAACGCTATGGCGGCCAAGCGATCCAAAGCTGCAATATTGTTAAAACGGAGGAATCGTTATCGATTGAATTTTTTTCAAAGTGCTATGATCAATAAATTTAAGGAAATCTTTGTTTTCACTAACTCCTGATATGTTCAATGAAGCAGGTTATGTTCCGAATTTCTGGGGTAGAAAAGCGGGCTTCATTAATATAATTAAATTTTTTTATTGCATCAATAAATATGATTTATCTTGTTTCCTCAAAAAGAGCAAGGTCTTATGAACTTTCCTTCCTAAGTTAGAAGAATTTCGTTTTAAGAAACTTTTCAATTTTTTCATCTATATCAATCGTTTTCAATTTTTGAGCATCATATCCATACGAGTTTATCTAAGAGACGGAGTTTGACCCCTTAAATCTTTTCTAACCACCAATATGCTGTCCAGACTTTCCGAAAATTGTGAATTTTTCACACAAGAAATAATCTTAGAAAATGTGTGTTTTGAGTGCTTTTAGCGATTTTCTGGCTCACAAAGGACGAATTTTCGGTTTTTGAGCCATATACTATTTTTTTGTCTAAATTTGTTCACGTGCTAATTTTTTTAAAAATTTTCTCGGATTTTTTATGTTTTTATGTTTCAGAATAATTGAAAAATCGTCGAAAATTCGAAAGATAGTGTCTCCAACGTGTACAATCGATTTAAGCCCAGCAAAAAAAACATTTTAGAAAAATTTCTGGGCTGATTGATAACCCCTAGAATTCGCACACTTTGTATGGCATTGATCGCGCCTATATTTCAAAGGCACGTAGTCAACGAATGAAGTGAAAAAGTTTGACAGCGATAAAATATAATGTGGGCCATTAATTATATAACTCATTGCTTGAACAACTCAAAATTGTATTTTTGATTGTAATTAAGGACTTGATCAAAATAAAGCGTGTATCGTGTACAGTTTAAAAAAATTACAAATGACATGTTAGAACTTTAATAGATTAAAATTATTTAATCGGAAGAAATAGTAATAGGAAAGCATGAAGTATTTTTACCAATAAGCATAACAGAGATGCTTTAGCTTGTTGGCCATAGATCACGAGAGATGGGGAAATTTGAATCATGCACTGCATGCGAGGAATCATAAGATAACCCGTGTATCGTTGATCAGGAGGACAGTACGAACAATACCACTGATTACGTACCCAAGTGCTCGAATGAGATCCGCGGCTAAGTTAATACATTATTATAATTATTATTATTTTTATTAATTAATATTATTAATTACTAATTATTACTTAAACAGCTGCCTGAACGAATAGGTATTGAATACTATATCGCGTTTTATGATTTTCAGGACACCAATTTAAGAAGAACAACATCTGAGTTGTACAAATGGTTCTTACCTGCAAAATGGGTTTGAACGAAGTTCAGACTTTGAGGTCCTCAGAATAAAAACCGTATAGAACGCCCCATAACTAAATTTGCTAAAACGATTCTCTTTCATGTCAATCAGTGGATAGGGAAACTTAATGCTAAAAAGACGAAAACGGTATTTTTCTATCTAAAATAGAATTTTTTGACCCTTTCCTCACCATAAACATTTTTTTGAATCGCTGCCCTTGATTATTGGAGATCCGATCGCTGTGGTTAAAATTCAAAAGGATTAACTCACCTATTGTTCTGAACTGAGATAATACTAGCAGAGTATTTTAAAACTTTTACTGCAACGAAGCTAAAGCAATGCATCGATACCATACGTGAGCAGCACCGAAATTCTTGAAGTGATGGGGTTGCAAGAAAAGGTCAAAAATGGTCTTAAAAATGGTCGTATGGGCGAGAACAGCACCATTTTCACAGCGTTCTCTACTGAGCACTATCTTTTGGAATCAAAAATTACGAAAAGCAAAAATTTCATAAATTGAATTATGGAGACTTATTTTGGTTACTGGGAGTGGTATTCGGCCTTCTGGGGGTGCGTACCTCACAAACCTCCTTCACGCCCAGGTGCGATCGATAATCCTTGAATAAGCGTCAATTATCTATATTATTTTCCATTCGTCACTGAGAATTAATAGGAGTTTTATAAACATTAGTGCAATTGTTAATATTTGTTTATTACCCGCCAAAGCCGCAAGCAAATAAAAATTTTTCTTGTGCAATGCTTTATCAGAGCAAATAGTGTAAACTACAAGCGAGCTGGATGCCATCGCCATCGCACCGCTAACGATATAGTAGTGAAAATTGAATGAGCCGCAATATATCTTTTGTTTCCGTCTCATTTGAGCTCTGATAAGTGCGATATCGTTAGATTTATCGACTCCATTGCTGATCATTTGAGTATCGTTCGGAATGTTCCAAATCATTTGATACTGTTAAGCTAATCCTGACTAAAACATACGTGAAAAAGTAACCACTATAACGCGCGTGCAATGAAATGTCGCAAGGGATGGGACAACCCCCAAATACAAATTTTCCCGATGATGTTTTTATTCTCGCGCAATTGTCACACGTGGTTATCCTACATGGGCGTCAATTGATCGGTGGGATTCCATGGGGTATAAATCATGGAAAAATGCGTAAAAATTAAAATGGAGTCTAAACCCAAAAAACCCTCTATGCCACATATGTGGCAGTCACTGGAGTTTAACTTTACAACATATCATTGGGGCAATATGCTCGGACTTCAAAGTGCAGTTGAATAAATGTTTGCGAATTAATAAAGTAGGCATCTAAAGTTATCGATGTTTTTTGCTATGGATGAATACGTGCACTAACGCTGACGTTTTCTCTTGGATGACCAAAAACAAATGAATAATAGAAAAAAATTAAGAGTAAATTAGCTGAATAATGAAAGCTTATGGATGCTTTGACTCTAGTGAATTCAAGAAAGTCCAATCGCTCCAAGGACTTTCCGGTTTTTCCCCTCTTTCGCATTTTCTGCTCTGTCAAAGGATATAGTTTAGTGGAGCTTGAATGTGTCATGTAAAATGAAACGAACTACAGTGTCATTTGGGCGCTAATAGTAAATTATTCCGAATGGATCAAACTAAGACTTATCCAGTACATAAGTAAGAAAGTTCCAATAGTTTCTGCAAAAATGAAGGTAAAAGTTTGATTTGATGTCATTTATTCTGAGCGAAAATCTAACGCTGCTTAATTGCAGACTCTGAATAATTCTGATGAAATTTAGCGGAAATCACCGCGAATCTTTGCATGAAAGCACGGCTTCTAGTCTGCCGAGAAATAAAATGACGACTATAAATATCGGACTAGACTAAAATTACATCGGATTGATTAATCAAACCTTGATGAAAAAATTAATATTTTTCTCGTATGCACACGAATAAAAACAATGTGTACCATAGCCGTCAGCTTGCGTCGCCAGAATAACCCGGAAAAAATTAATGCGATGTCTTACTCGCAGCCGCTGATTAATTCAGCTTATCTTATTTAAAAAGGATAATGACCAAATTTAAGCAAACCAAATTGACGGCTATAAATGATCATGAACGAACTAAAACTGACATCGCATCGATTAATCAAATCATTCAAACTAGGATTAATTTTTTGCTACTCTGAACAAATTGAAAAAGGTAAATTATATTCCGGACTAGCCGTCCAGATTGCGTCGCTCAGACTAACCCGAGACGAAAAATAAATTATTTTTGATCGCAACTGTTAATTAATCGGACCTTATCTCAATCAAAAATGATCAATTTATATCTGATAACGCGTATTCCTAGACGAATCAAATCTGAAACCTTTAAATGCGACCTATATGTTTATATTGACGAGAAATACGGCTTATGTGAAAATGAAAATTTAGGACGCATATTAATGGATTCAATGGGCCCTAAATAGCTCATATTATGTAGATAAACAGCTTATATTAAAGTAAGCTATCCGTACTACTGTAATGAATTATAGCGCTAACGAAACGACCAGCTAAGTCGGTCTCGCAATAAAGTAATCGACCCGACCGTAATTTTCAGAAAAGCGAGCCAACTGGAAAGATTGAATTTTGCTTGAGCTGTAAAAATCCGTGGGCGACAATCATAGAAAGAAAGTCAATTATCAATTCGGTGCACCTGTAAAGGCTTTGATGATTGCTGCTTCCGAATGATCAATTTTCAAAACCACCTATAGTTTATGTTGGACGTAGCACACGCTCAAAATGAAATAAGTAATTATTATAAATTATTAAAAAATTTGTGATAAAAATAGCAATTATTCCAAAATCCTTGCTGGTCAATCAGAAAAATTGAATTTAATTTTACAACCGTTAAGTACATGAAATTGCTCCGGGGCATGTGCGAGCTTCGAACATCTAGACTCCCCATAGAATGCAGGAAAAATCTTTCTAATGCAACTCAAACAAAAATCTATGCCAAAAGTTGACGTAAATCAGAACCTTTATGCAATTGTGGCTAAAAAACGATAAGTTGAAAAAGGTGTTTTAATTCAAGTATCCACGAAGTCTTTGGAACCCTCCTCCCCTCTCAAACTGTCCACAAATGTCCAACGATCGGAAACTGTGTGACCATACATGAGTAGTAGCCGAATTCTTGGGAGTCTAGGTGGCGTAAAAGCGGCAAAAATCACAAAACTGCAAAAATTTTAATTCTAGGTCGGGTCTGTCCATATTTGGGGGTCTATCGGACTCTATGGGGGGGGCTAAAACCTTGGGGCCCGTAAATGCCTAAAAAATGGATGTAAATGGTAAATGGTAAATGGTAAATGGCTAAATGGCGTAAATGGTAAATGGTAAATGGTGAATGGTCGTAAATGTAAATGGTAAATGGTAAAACCGTAAATGGCCCAACTAGCCTTAAACTTTAAATAATCTAAGATCAAAAAGAAAACAATGAATTTTTTTATAATGGGCGGGTAATGCATCCGAGATAAAGCAATGAAGAAATTAACAAGAGCAGAATTTAAGAATAGTTGAATTGAAACTTAATTCAAAGTCTAATTAAAATTAAAAGTTGAAAATTCTATATCCTTATTGAAACTTAATAACTACCTGAATCAGCCGTTGAAATAAGCGAGAAACGAAAAATTATGCACCCGGTAACTCGAAAATTGAATTGTTGACTCAGTCAAAATTCAAAAAAATATAAAGAATTAAAAACCCAAAATCAGAATTCTAACTCAATCGAAACTCAATCAAAATCAAAATCTAAATCTAAATCAAAAACTCACTTCATGTCAAAAATCAGTCAAACCAGTAATCAATTTCAAAAGAATGACTCTAATCAGTCAAAATCACGATGCTTCTCTGTAATTTGTTATGAGTAAAGAAAATTTCAAAGATAGGTTTTTCGAATCTTATAAAAAATAAAAGCTTTTGAGGTGCTTTAAGCAAGAAAAAATTAAAATTAAAGAATTGTGTTTCTCTTAACTAAAACCCTACAATTTTTATGATGAAATTCCGCAACGGTTCCTAATTCGTATGTCTGTCAACTTTTGATTCCTGAGTCTAGTTTTTCACAAATACGCAATCTATTTATGATAAATGAAATAATTATCAATTATAAATCTTGGGAAAATTCTTTTGAAGTTAAGAATCCAAAAAGCACTTATTTTTAAAGCACACATCTGTACATTTATATAAGCTTTGATTTAAAAAATGTACGAAAAAATACATACTGTGAAAAAATTAGAGAAAACTGTGTATATATATATATCCAAATTTGTTGGTTAATATGCAAATGAGCTTTTTTCAGAAAAAACAGGCGTTTTTACCAGTCAACGTGGTCTATGTCTAGAGTATGCCGCATAGAGAGGCATTAAAATGCAGCATGCGTTCATGATTGGCCAATCGAAATATAGCTAAAACGATAAATATCTGATTAATTATTGCAAAAACTGAATTGAAAAATGCACGTATTAAGTTATATTTTTTGGGCTAAATTTATCCCATACAGGAAACATCAGTTTCGAGATTAGCGCTCTTTGAATCTCTAACACGTAGGTTAATCCGATATTAACGATAAATGATGCAATACGCTTCGGGTCATTTCATTAATTATCAGTTAGTTTCTCAAGAAATAGTAAACAATTTGCTTCTCATTTTACTTTTTGCCATTAACATATGAGAATCAACTCGCTTAATCATGGGTTATATTTGAGACAGTCTATCTGCATCTAAAATGTACGTATAGGCATGCCATTAGCATGCACATCGTGCCCTAAAAGAATACAGCAAAATGTGACAAAAGTTTAATTTCGTGAATAAATAAAGCAGACGAATTTCCGATATTTAAGGCCTTTGTGGAGAAATGCAAAATTTTTGTAAAAAGGGAAAATTTTTGACTTTTCTCAATCACAAGTCCTAAAATTGTCAGAAAAAAGATTTTTTATACGTTAAATTAACGTTCCTAGCTCATAAAATGTGTGCATTGCTCCGTAACTCATTCAAAGTGATCGATAATAAAAAAAATCGGTATAATCTAGTCAAGAAAATCTATAATCCTACTTTTATTATATTAATAATATCATTATTACCATTCACAATTTTGTTTATTATTTAATTAATTGTTCGTGCTTTTTGGTACACTTAAAACAAGTGACGAGCATTTTACACATTTAAAATCTAAAAAATACAATCTCGGAGCATTCAGGCCGGCTGAAGTTTAAAAGACAATCACTAGAAACAAATTTGATTTGGTATATATAACCTGTATAATATGCGCATATCCCAGTAATCATAATACAATTGATTATCCTTCACCAATCGAGTCGAAAATCAGATGATCAGGGCCAGATCAATTATGTATCAGATGAATGATAAATGAAAAAGGTTCTATCAGTCGGATGCATGGCGAATAATGAATTGAAAACGTGACTGATAAATGTAAAAAATCTAATACGTCTAATTGCATTATTTATGACGAATGTACACACTGAGGAATCAGTGATCAAATATTTTGTTAAATGAAAGGGTAATTCAGATAATTAATTTGCAAAAAATATAGCGAATGCCGGGCATTTAGATTAATCGCGTTTGATAAGTTCCATGAATAGATTATTTGAAAATTTGACAAGACGAATTCAAATTAAGGAACCATTAAATTATGAATAAAAACACGCAATAACGTTCTAATTTTGCGGTTGAAGAAACCATTTGAACACTAGGAATATTCTAAATCTTTATCATATACAACAAATTTATAGAATAATGTATAAAAACCTTACTAATGCCCGAAGTATGTATATAAAAAAATATAAGGAATCAGGAGATATAGGATTAAAAAAACTGGTTTATTACTTAAGCTTTCTTTATTATATTTAAACTATTACCAATGCGAGAGTTCGCATAGCCTAATAAAAGATCTAGCTTCGACCGAAAATTCGAATTTTTCTTTTGATAAACAAGAAACATCATTTTAGGAGTATATAAATTCTCTTTTTGATCCGCAAGATGAATGTACACCCACAAGTGAAATCAGCATTTATCGACGTCATAGCGAAACTGACGAAATCCAAAAATCGAAGGAAAGACTTAAAAAATTAATAAAAAATTCCAAGAAATCGAAAAAGTTCTTGTTATCAGAAAAAAACATTCAAAGTCAGTGACCTATCTTTTTAAATCTATGTGAATAAACATTATTGCCTCATCGGCTACAATGCTAAAATCATGGTGTTCATAACAGACGTTAGTCAGTATCAGGGTGCAAAAAATAACCCACGCTAAACTGTTTTTCGTTTCTGATCGGTCAAGTATCCTTTATCATTCATTTAGTCGGCCTTTTTTTGTTAGAATAAGATCAATTGTGCTCACTATTTTATGCATGTTGTTTTGAAGCTTTCAGCGACAATTTCATGCTTCAATACGACGGTCTCTTTTTACAAAATTAATAATTAATCTTTTGACGACGGAAGTGAACAGATTCGATATGCGGAAATAGAAAATTAAATTTATCGCTTGCAATCGCACATAAGTGCTTCAATAGAAATGAGTATAAAGTACAAAACGGAAATTTATAGAAAAGCATAATTGGCCAAACGATGAGGAGATTCTATAGTCTATTTCACGAAACCTTGTACACAGTTCGCAATGTCTGAATCAATGCGAATCGATTACAAAAGCGGTTTAAGCTAAAGTATAAATCACAATACCGTATATAGCAAGTGATAAGCATATGAAGTTTCGCTACGCAAAATTGTATTACAGTAGGCTGCCTACAGGCCACTTTTGTAGCTACTCGCTTGAGTAATGAAAATTGATTTTCATGCACAAGGTTTCTTGAAATTGACTATAGTTAAGGAATTGAATGCAGCTTTAGAAACTTCCCAAATTTTTTGCCTTCATTTGGCACAAAGATGAAATAGGTGACTCCCACCCAAAGAATATTTTATGGGAATTCAGTAAAAAACGAGCGAAAACCTGAAGCCTATCACAAATCACTTGAAACTAGCGCAAACTTGGGATAAGTGATTATTCCGTATAATGTAACATTGTATTTGAGTAGGTATTTACCCTGAAAGCTATATACCTCCTTTGAATTATTTTGGAGATTTTTTACGATTTTGTCCAACCAGAACTCTAGCATATGGTTGCTGTCAACGTATGTATTCAAAACCGTGCTGCGACAGATTTGTCTTAGAGACATCGTATCTCTACGTACGTACATGTTGCATCTTGCTTTTGATGCCAATTTTGGCAACTCAAAAATATTGTATTGGCTTTAAAAATTAGCATAAAGTCAATTGATTAGTAATGAAATGCTTGCGGCATTAATTTTTTGCCTTATTCGTTTTAAATGTTCTCGTAGCATGTCTGTTCCTTTAACAAGAAGCCCAAAACAAGAGTCAGAACAAATTAGATATAAGGCTAAATGATCAAATCTCCCTGATGGGCAACTCCAATCGTGCTTAATTTGTATTTGAATTCAAATTTTTATCCTTATTATTGATTTTGTAATTCTAGTTCTACTAAGTATTAGGCTTATTAGCATAGATGCAGAGCATGGCCGATCTTGGCGGTATAGTTGGGAATACTTGACTAAAACTGAGATCGAATTCTTAAATTATAAGTTGCTATAATCTAATTGATCAAAAGTGCCTAATTGTAGTGTGTGATGACAACTTGCTTCTTCATGTCTCTTTTCCTCAGTCTTCCATATCGCAACTTTAAAAAAGTTATGCATACCTTGCTTGCTTTGCTCCAAAAGGTGTTGACAGGGGCACATGTCCTCCCCAAAATCAAATTAAGAAATTACTGTAAAAAACACGCTAAAGCAAAAAATGAATTGGCTTTGCACGTATTCAGGCATTTTCATGGATTTTTCATAACAAAATTCCAAAATTTCTCAAGGGTTGAAATGTTTAGAACTGTCTCACTTCACATGATTTTAATCAGGAATGGTTGAAATCCGGAAACGGAACGGTCAGACTTCTGGAACCGGGTTCCATAAATAGTTCCATCACGGTTAACACATCCAGTTCCGCTTCCAGCAAAATTTTTCTAAAGGGAAGTCTTAGGACCCGGAAACGAGGTATCCACAAATACATATCACGTCATGCCCTTTTTCTGTCGGGAGATCATTCATTTCTGAGAGTGCTCAAAAAGAGCCGGAACGTTTAATGTTCAACACTGCTCAATGTTCTATCATTCGCCCATCTTCACTTTATTGGTCCAACATGGTTGGTGAGATAAAGAATTTACAAATTTTCAATTATTTTTTGCCATCAGTAATTATAATTTGTTAAATTTTTCCAACGCTTCGCGCCGGATAATACCTAATATATGTTTACTTCTTAGCGGCTTGGAAGCTATATTTTTTGCTCATAGAATAGATTTAAAAACCATTCTAGGAGAAGAAACTAGTTTTCTTCTATTTTCAAGCGCAACCTAGAAAAATTTTTGACGCTCTGTATCAAATGATAGAAATACAGGAAATCGAGCAGTAATTCAGCTTACAAAGATCCTCATGCCTCAATTCGCGAATTTACGGCGTCTGGCACCGGATTTTCGCTAGAAAAAAGACATTTAATAATTTTTGGCCTAAAATTGTTTAAGTTTTTTGAAGAAATGTTGCAAAGCTACTTTAAATAAATAAATGCGCTTGGAGAAAAACGGTGAAGACGTCAGAAACTGCTTTAAGAACAGACATAAAAGTCAAAACCCTACAATGAAAGGAATTTTACCGAAAACGGGATCTGGTTGTAAACTCTGACGGATTCTATTTGTGGAACCTGGGTTCTAGGACTTTAAAACGTTTCTGTTTTCAGATTTTACCCATTGTTTCCTTTTCCGGATTTTACTTAATCACGTTTTTTTCTGGTGTCAACTGCTGCGCATTTTTTAAATTTAGACGCTCCAAAATTTGGACTCATCACTCAAATTCATTTACTCCTAGAGGATATAGTAACCGCCAACGGAAATGGGATTCAGCGTACATAACATGTAAATTAGAGGGACCCCGTTTCCGGGCCCAAAAACTACCCTTATTGAGAGGAAATTCGCTGAAAACGGGGTTGGGGTGTTCCCTGACAAACCCTACTTGTGGAACCTGGTTACAGGACTTCAAACGTTCCCGTTTCCAGATTTTACCCATCGTTTCCATTTCCACATTTCACTTTTTCGCAATTAATCCATCTACGTTTTTTCTTGTGTCAAGTGTTGCGCATTTTTTAAAGAAAAGCGCTCCAAAGTTTTGACTTGTCGCTTGGATTCATTTACTCGCACTGGATGGATCAAGCCCCAGCGGAAATAGGATGTAGCGTACATAAGATATAAATTATGGGATCCCCTTTCCAGGCCCTAAAACTACCCTTCAGTGGAAGGAAATCAGCCGGAAACGGGTTGGGGTGTTAACCCTGACGGACCCGACTTGTGGAACCTGCTTCTGGGTCTTCAAACGTTCTTGTTTCCAGGTTTTAACCATCGTTTGCATTTACAGATCTTACTTTTTCGCAATCAATCCTTCTACGTTTTTTCTGTTGTCAATTGTTGCGCCTTTTTTAAAGTCAAAATCTTCAAAATTTCATGAACTATGATGAAAAAAATTTCTCTGTCAATTTTACTAGAAGAAAGAGTTTTAGTTTCGCTTTAAATAAATTTCTTAAAAAGGCGAATGTGATCTTAATTATTATTTTCTAGTAATTAGGTGCTTATTTGACTGCCGTTGCCACATGTTCTGTAGTTATTAACAAAACATATGAAAATCATGCATGTATGACGGACTTTACGGATTTTCACATTTTTAGGTTAAAAGCAAAGCCAACATTCGGCCAATAATGTAAAAATTTTATCATTAAAATTTAACAGTAAAGTATTCTGTTTTTCAAAGTTCTCGGAACTCTTTCCGATGCCCCATCCCCTTGGATGGAAATGCATGCTTGAGCGCGCCACCCTTGGCCTCTTATCCCATCTATGTTAAAGGAATAAGATGCTACGCACTCTCTACCCTTATTGGCTTATCCACTCCTATCTACATAATTTAAGGTAAAATATTTTGGACAAGAATTTTGTTCAAACTAAGCTCTTTTCAAAAAAGAACTAACTTCGAAATGAGTTCTTTCTTTGATGAACTTAGTCCTAAGCTCTAGTTCTAAGTTCTAAGAAGTAGGAACTTATTGCCAACACCATTTGGGGGAAGGGGTTCAGCTGGTCTGGGGAATCAAGAATTGAGCTTTTTTTGGACCAAAATGATCTAAAAAACTGGTATTAGCGCTAAAATTGTGTTAAAACTACCTTATTACACAGTTTCTGGTCAATTTAAGGCATTATCACTTTTCATCTATTTTTGGCCTTCATTTAGCCTAATTTTACCCAAAAAATGTCTTATTTTCTTATTCTGGGGTCTAGTAGACTACCCAGAAACCCACGTGCATGTCTGCTTATAAGCTGTGTGTATATGTACAAGCTCAGAACAAAGAAGGAGTATTTTCATTCCACTTTTTTCTGACTTGCTCGATTACCGTAGACTTTTGCGCTAAAAATCACATGGTACATGCCTTAAGCTTTGCCAGCTTTTTTTATTTTAGAATTCTGACTTTCTGAACTCTGTTTTCATTCACTTATTAGATAGATGTGTTTTAGACAAATGCAAGCAGCTTTGAAGGAAGTCCAGATCGTGAAATTTTTTTATGTTTTTAGGGAAAAAAGAGCATCGCTAGAAAGACCATAAATCACACTTTTGACGGAAAATTTTGGGTTTCTCCTTTCCGAGAGAAATATGAGGCTGTTAGCCTGGTTCTCAGTAAATGTTTAGGCCTTTCAAAAGGAATTTCAACACGACTAACGCCAAGTGTGAATTAGGTCAAGTAACTAAAGAAAATTTCTCATGCACGACTAATACCAAGAATTAAGCAAAAATTATAAGCCTATGTCAAGCGCGGTATAGACACACAAAAAATATGCCTAAGGATAGCAATTAGCACTACAAGACAGACGAAGCATCTCTTCTCTAATTAAAGAAGATAATCTGCATCAAAACGGACAAACTATATACTGAAAAAATTGATGATTTGTCTCGATGTACCTGACGATGGTTCGATACAATATTGCGTCATTTTTATTTTTCTGGCGGGCATTTTCAATGTTGTTTTTAGCCCTAACATCTGGGTTAATTTTATTTTTCACGTAGTGTTTTAAAGATTCAAGCAGTTTTCAAGGTGCGGATTCTAGGTTAAATTATCATTTTTAATTTTTTTAATTTAGCAAAATTTTTCGATGGAGGTACTTTGAACCTCAGGCGCTTCGATCATCCGTCTTGTATAATCTGAATAATGTATATTTGTTTGGTATTTGGCATTCGGTACTTATTAGCTCACTAGGTTGCATTGATAAAGTTGTATCGAAATAAAACTGTCCTCAGTATACTCGTACATACATTAGCGCATGCACGAGCTTTGGGAGTCACAGGACCACTAGAAGTAAAAACTTCTTCAAAAACGAAATATGCGATTTTTTGTTTTTTCGTGATTTTTTTTGTACTAGTAAAACATGCGACAGGTCGAAAAATAGTGTTTTTCTCTTCCTTTTATCTAATTTTGGCATCCTTCAAGCCCTTAAAACTTCTGGACCCCAAACCTTGCTTATATTTAGCTTCTCCTTGCTTGCCGTATAAGTAGCAGCTGTCACAACAAGGCGATTAGCTAAGATCAAATGGTTTATGTCTAATACTTACATTCATATAAGGTCATTAATAATCACTCTCTTATTTCTTATTTCGTTCTCACTGTAATATATGTAAGTTTTGGATCACTTTTCGCATCGTGAGACATACATGATAAACAAAGTCAACATCATGTAGATGTTTGGAAAACGAAAAGTACGGAGGTCACAAAAGGCGAAAAATCTTCATTTCGCAGTGTTTTCTTAAGTTCTGTGGTATCGAAAAGCGCAGAAAACAGGAAAAATGTATGAAATCAGATTTCTTGAATCTAAGAAATCTGCGAACTTTTTGAATTTTTGGGGCTCTCCTACTTCAAACTTCACACAGTTATGTGAGTGTGATCATGAAGGACGAAACCAATTTGTCAGAAAAAGCGTAACCTGCTTCAAATTCTTATAATTAACCAAACAAAACCCTGAAAAAACCTAACGCCAAACAGTACTTTAAGCATAAATTGCGCTAGAAACATCAAAAAATTTATTTGTAAAAAATTCTTATGATCAGCAGCGGTGAACTTGAATGTACATAATCCGAAATTAAAGGAAACCCAATTTTTCGACAAACCGAAATAATGGTGGCAACTTTTGTATCCAGTGGAAATTAATTAATTATAACGTATGCAGTGTACAATATCAGCGATAAACAGTTATACCCGCTTAACAAAATATTCAACAACAATACTCGTAAGTCGAATTAATTTTACTAGGATGAATTGAGAAAAATAGGAATTTAGGAAGGAATCATGCTCATTAATATTATTTTTTTATTAATTTAATCGCCATCGGCAATCTTATGCGATAGATTTTACGGAATTCAAGCCTTTCAATATAATTTCGAAAGGGAAGTTAGGCGAATTAGAATGAATTTCAATTATAAATTTTAACTGTTGAGGATCGTTTTAGCAAATTGAATAGGTTTTCGGTTAGCTAAGCAACAACGGATTTCACGGGTTCCAGAGCTTCACAAACTCGAGGAAAGATTAAAGTATCGGACAATCAGACGATATTGTTATTACCAAATCTTTAACATCGTACTATAAGCAAGAATTTTCACAATGCCTTATTACTGTATTTCCCTAATTTGTTCACTAATTTTAAGAATTTTCCCAAATGTTTTTCACATAAAAGTTTCCATCCCTTATTTCGACTTATGCTAAATTTTTCCTATTCCTGAATAGGTAAGCGTAAGATTTCAGAATCAGACCGAAATTTTGGAGAATCGCACGTTCCGCGTGAATGTAAGTATGTGAAAATAATTTGTTCCGAATTTTAGAATTTTTCCTTTTCTTTCCATTCCTAATTTTATTATGAATCGAGTCAAACATTTAGTTTCCCAAGGAGCTTGAAAACGCCCTCCCCGAATCACTACTAAGACAACGAAATCGCTGCACAGTAATAAAATATATCTAAGTGAAAATCGAACAATTCGGATAAAATTATCGAAAAAACGCGCCATTGAGTACTTTTCCTCCCTGAGCGACCGAATACGACGAACTTAAGCAAATATGCACAGCATGAAAATTCTGGGGGAGAAATAAACACTTTTTTCTAAAGTAACTTTTTTGGGTTCGAAAACGGTCAAAAAATGTCGAAAAAAATAATTTAAAAAAATACCGTCAAAAACTTAGTATATTGTGCAAAACGCCAAAAACTTGACATTTCTAAGCTTGCTGAACGCAAAAACGCTTTAAATAGCACCTTTTTTAACGATTTTTAATAGAAAAAATATAAGTTCTGGTCGGGGTAAAAAAATTGGGGAGTGGCGGCGAAAACCCCAAAATGACTTGCGGCGCTAAGCCGCCATGGTCCGTTCGGGCATTGCGGCCACGGTACTTCGAACGATAAATACAGCGTTCAACCGCTTGCTACAATTTGGCAATTGATTGACAAACGCTTGTCTAAATTTGTCGTAATTGTACGCGTACACGAGCAAATTGGTGGCGGCGCTCACAAGCGACAAGCAATAAATGAATGGGTTGAGTTGGTCGTACAACGACGACGATTCCAAATCGAACGCTAATATGACGAAAGCGTAGCCGAACGGCAATATAGAGAATAGCACGGTATTGATCATGATTACCGAAACGCTTTTGGTAAATTTTATTTGATTCCTGAAACAAAATCGAAATTTTGACCATTTTAAATTTAAAAGAAAAATTGAAATTTCTTAGGTCGGATGAGTCGAGATCAAAGAGCGAACGTGGGGGCCTGAAGGTCATCGGTCTGACTCCAAAAACTCAAAAGATCTCAGAATTAAAATTTCAAAATTTTCTCCCGTTTTTTCGTGATATTTTTATGCCAATAGATGATAAACCACGACGCGAAATGTCGAAATACTGTATTTTCTCGTGCATTACCGCGAATTCTCCGATATTGTTCGGCCTTGAAAATTTTTGACCACGACCCTTCCGAATTCGGGCAATGCCCATGAATGGTCATGAATAGTGATCATAGATGCACAGCATGGCTAATCTAGGGGTCAGCCGGTCTGGAGGGGTGTCAAATTGAGCTTTTTGGGCCAAAATCACTTCAAAAAGTGTTGTAAGCGCTAACATAGCGTCAAAACTACTTTATTACACAGTTTCAGATCACCTTAAAGCACTTTTGAAGAAAATGTTAATTTTCATCCATTTGCGGCATTCATTTTGACTCATTTTTCTAATAAGATTTCCCATTTTTTCATCCTAGGGACTAGACCCGCCGTGCGCCCTCCCCTCCACGTGCATGTAAAGCGAATAAGTTTGCTGCTGGCATGTTAATTCGAGAAAAAGGCACACAATGACAAGCTTAATTGAAAACAAAGTAACTCATCAGGCATCATTGAAAGATGTTGTTCATACAAATTTTTATAATTTTGTCATTAATTGGTTGTTCCTCACTTTGAATGCATTTCGAATTGTCATCATCGACTTAAGTGAACAAAATAATTTATTTGGCAAACAGCCATGCGCGTTGCTGGCTGTTTCAATTCCATTTTTGTGTTCCGACTTCAAAATATCGAGCCAATCTAACAATTACTCAGTTTTTGAATTTTTATTCGTTTTTTTCAAAGTCAAATTTACTACAATTGCACAATTTTACTAAAAATCTATGCAAGAAGTTAGCTAACCTGTAAGCTGCGCTTTGTAGCATGGTACGCTTAAGAATTGTTCTTATTTTAATTAGTAACAAGGCCGCCGAATAGCTAATTACGCTAATTAGACATGGAAACAAGCGTAGGCCAACCTGGACGGCGTAGTATGGGTATGAAGTAGCATCTTCTATCATACACGTTTTTCTGAAAATAAAAAAATCAGTTTGTAGTCATTTTCTGGTATTTCCTACGATAATGGCAAGATGATTTAGCAAACTATCAAATTATAATTTTTGTGATAATTGTTTTTGAATTTTTTGCCCGGAAATAATTGATTAATGCTTTAATTAATTAATTTAGCTAAATTTCTTTGCAGAAACATTATACCTGACTAGCTCGTCTCTTCTTCCGGGCCAGTACGATATAATCCATCCGGCCAAAACCGAAATAGCGCATAATAAATTCGCACCAAAAATCGATATTAAATAAGGGCCACTTTTCATCAATCGATATTTATTGAAAAACGCTATGGCAGCAAGTCTGTCCAATGCTGAGATAAAATCGCAACGAATGGAAGATAGGCTAAGAAAAGTCTAATCCGACCTGTACATTATATTTTAGAATATGTTTACAAATTATGCTGAAATTGAGGAAATGAATCATAAATCAAAAGTTTTATTAAAATTGATCTTATTCATTTACTAAATTTTTCAAAATTGATCCTTCCATACTTTACGATGGCATAAGGGTCGATAGATTATAATTTTTAATTTTTTGTTTACTCAAATTTGTAAATTTCATAAGCTCTCTATTACTTTTTAGTTGTTTATTATATATCATCACTTTTTTGTGATTACTTTTTATTATTTTTTTGAATTTTATTTTTTTAAATTTTTTACCCATTTTTGTTATTTTTAGTCATTTATTTGCATTTATGATTAAAAATGCACAGGATAGCCAGCCGATCTAGGGGTTCCACTACTTTTATTTTTTTTAAATTATATTTCTATTTATTATTATTATTATTATTATTATTATTATTATTATTATTATTATTATCATTATTATTATTATTATTATTATTATTATTATTATTATTATTATTATCATTATTATTATTATTATTATTATTATTTTTATTATTATTATTATTATTATAATTTTTATTTTTATTATTTTTATTTATTTGCTTTTATGACCCAAGATGCACAAGATAGCCAGCCGATCTGGGGTTAGACCACTCTGGAGCCCAGCAGATAACTTTTTGAGCTCGATTGACCCAGGATATAAATGCTAAAACAATGTAAAAACTACATTAATTCGCAAATTTGCGCGATTTCAAGCACTATTACAAAATAGTTTTGATTTAAATTCGTTTTATACCTTAATTTTGTTGTATTTTTCTCGAAGGAAATTTTGTTCCTCTTTTGTCAAGGGTCTATATATCTGAATCCTCAATTATGTTTGATTTGTTAAGAACATTTTCTTCAGAACTGTCTTACCTAAAAGCATGACAGATAAGCAAGCTGCTTGCTGTCCATAGATCACAAGCGATGGATAAATTTGCCACATGCACTCCGTGCGTTTCACCATCAATCCGCCAGTGTTGGTTATTAGGAATGTTGTTCGGACTAACCCACTGATAATGTATCCTACGGCTCGAATGAGATCGGATCCTAGAAATTGGGAACAATGTACTATACTCTGACTTTCTGGGTTTTCTGAGTCGCAAAACTTTTTCTATAGTTTTTAGCTCAGAAGCGATGATTGTATTGCCAAAGTAAGAAGTAATTGGCACAAATTTTTAATGAAACTGAGAATCATTGGCCGAAAAAAATTGACACTATTGAGGGAAACAATCGCTAAAAAGAATATAACAGCATATTTTATCAGATTTCTTAGAAAATCGAAATTCTGCGTTTCGCGAGAGAGATCAGCAGTGTATATTGCTGGAAAACTGATAACTATCCTTAGAGCTAATCCCAATCACACACGTAGACTCACTAGAATTGATATCTACACGATAAAAAATAGTAAAAGAAAATGGAATAAAGAACAAAAATTTTAATAGACTGAAAATATTTTCTATGCTTCTCGGCTTGAGCTTGACACGATTGATTGCACATTTTGATAAAATGTTCTTAGTGATCAAATTTGACTTTCAGATGGTGTAAAGAGGTCGCATAAAGTTTAATTAGCAATTGTGTAAAGCTAGCTTTCTTTAGATTATTTTAAATAATTTTGCGCCTCCACTTAATCTGCAAAACTGATCCCGAGTTGAAAGCTATCGCACAGATGAAACTACTGTACCTTGCTTATCAAGGAATCCAACAATACTTATACACTGGCCAAGTCCTCCAAAATAAGCAAGCCAATTCTCGCGTAATTCCCCACTTCAAAACTAACTATCAAGGCGAGTTATATTTCACTTTTATTTCTTCGGAAAACAAACACGATGTAACGTTGTGTATGAAAATCAATTTTTAATGCATTAGAGAATTGCTACAGTGATACTGTTTCGCACTCTAAAGCGTTGTATTAATTGTTTGTTACAGATAATTTTTTTATTTTTGTAATTAATTAATTAATTAATTACTTCCATTACTTCTATTTGTTTATTATTTGTTTCATTTATTTAAGTTATTAATTAATTTATTCTTACTCTTCGAAGATTATTAATTTGCTTATCTGTTTATGATTTATTCAATCTATTTTTATCTCACTTTTGTAATTGATTCGCTCTCGATTAAAAGTTGTCAAATATACACAACGTTCTGTGAAAAAATAATCTTATAACTAATAATGTACAATATATTTCTTTTCTTAAACGAAAATTGAATAACTTCTACTTTCATACTATACCTGCTAGACCAGCCAATAGGTAGTAGTTTTTTCTATGCAATCTTTTGTGAGCACAAATTGTGCAGACGACCAGCGAACTAGAGATCGTTGCCAAAAAACCACTCAATGTGTAAAACGAAAATTGAATTAATCGCAAGGTTTTCGTAGAATCTACGACTGTTTTATTCAAATATTGATCCGTTGAATTATTGAATAGGGCCATTTCGCGAATAATGTATATTAATTGTCGCCTAAAACGAAGGGCTTAAAATTCAATCACCCCTTAGATAATCTCAGTCAAGACCAGACATGTACGTGGGGGTTGGGGGTATAGACCCCTCAGAATAGAAGAATGGAAAATTTTGTTAGGGAATTGAGACAAAATGAGGGCCAAAAATGAATAAAAATAAAAAATTTCTCCAAAAGTGCTTCAAATTGACCAGAAACACTGTATTAAGGTATTTTTAACTCTATTTAAGCGCTTATACCAGTTTTTGAGGTCATTTTGGCCTAAAAAGCTCAATTTTTCACCACACCCCAGATCGACCATGCTGTGCATCTATGGTCATGACCAGACGTGCACGTAGTGAGTTTGGGCCTCTCTAGGCCTCCTAAAATGGAAAAATGAAAAAAGTTTGCATGAAAAATAAGGCAAAATGAAAGCCAAACATAGATAAAAAATTAAAAAATTATCGTAAAAGACTTTAAGTTGTTCATGCGCTTTGGATTATAATAGTTTTAATGCTATTTCTTAGCACTTATAACACAGTTTCGAAGGTCCTTTTGGCTAAAGAACTCTGAGCCCAAGGTGAGTTCAGACTGCGGGTCAGCTGTAGAGGTGAGAGAGCAAGAATTCTACACTTCATTTACATAAATGGCATCAGCGGAAACAACGATTAGCCTTGAAATGAGCTAAAAGGCCACTTATATAAATTTTTATGCCTTTCCCTTTTATGTTTCGTCTACAATAAAAGCAGCATCAATGAATTCATCCAAATTACTTTTACAGGGTGGGCCAAAAAAGGCTACACACAAATGTAACCGGCCATAACTTCAGTAATTCTGGATATAAAATTTTAAAATTTAAGTCAGGAGATAAAAATGTCCTTATTTAAATCAGGTAATAAATTTTGGCCAACACCAGCGGTTTGGGTGCCAAAGCTATTTGTTTACGCCCTACCTCGACTTTGTTTAAACCATCAAAGCTTTATCGGTTATGTCATCAATTTGCTTCATCTTTTAACGATATTTAGCAGTTTTTGCAATTAGTAGGAATAAATACCTACTCTAGACTTCAGCCTGTGCGCTGATAATTTTTTTCGACTGGAGATATTGTCAAAAAAGGTTACCAAATACTCAGTAATAACACAAAATGCAGAAACCATGAAGTTTAAAACGTAAATAAGTAAGGTGTAAACAAATCACTATATCACACAAATGACTGATAAGTGGCCAAAAAATTTTCGCACAATTAAAATGAGCATTTTTCTATCGGTCGAATGCAACTATTTTAAAAATTTTATGTTAAGATTAGCTCAAGTTATGAGACAATATTGGGGTGGAGCCTTTTTCCCCACCCTTTATAAACTATTTCGGCATGAATTTAAAGAATATAGTGATCGGCTACAATCCCCGAGGTTCATGCGCGAAGATAAGGGAAATTTAAAAACACAGAAACCAAAATTAGATATGCGACATGGGGCAGTTTCAGAAGACGAAAGATTATCGTGAAAAACATTGAGCCTTTATTTTTTATATTTTTATATAGACTCCATCCGTCATTTCTGCATATTATTTTTATAGGAGCAAGATGCTGACCAATTAACTCACAAAATAGAAAAGAAATGATGAATTCGAATCGAAGCGCGAGTTATTCAAATCAGCAGCATAAAATGTTAAATCAAAATTGCTGGCAGCTCGCATTATTGCCTCGCTTATTGTCCGTGTCAGGGAAATCGGAAGTCACCTGCCTTCCTTAATTGCCCCTCAAGTCTGTTAATTGATGTAAAAGAAAGCAATTTTAAACTTCATTAATTTTTCGCAAAATTTAGCGCCCGATTCGTGATTCAAATTAAAATAAGCATAAGTAGTAATGGCTGCCTTCCGAATGTATTACCAAATTTCATAAATTTATATTACATATGCGAAGTTTCAACAATGTGATTGGGTGGAACAAAAACGGTAAAAATTCTGAGAACTACAAAAATTATGACGATAATAATAATGAAAAATTACGAGGCGCGTGCTCATCGATGTTTTTATCTATGCTAATTTTTTCCTTATAATACTTAAAATTTGCAGAGGTGCAATTATTTTAATTATTTTTGCAGCATCGGATTTAGTGGGAATTTGCGCCAAAAGCTCTTAATGATTTTTTGCCTCTGACGTAATTGATTACGCCAAATTTATCGAAAGCAAGTAACTATCCGATCTTTTTTTCAAGTTTTGCAGAAAAGTTTTGAGTAAGTTTCTTTATACGTGAATTAATCTGAAGCCTTAGGCAACGAGCTCGCTTAATGGCCAACCAGTGGTGGATTTAGTATTTTTGGCATCCTTGCTATTCGCCTGACAGGAGAAAAATTCGCTATTCACATGCGACTTCTGGTGCAAATCGGTTTACCTTGTCTATTTGATCAAAATAATTTCTGGTGCATTATTTTATCAGTAACTTAAATTCCTGTAGAGCAATTATACAAACCACTCAAAGCATTTGATGCGAAGCGCCGAAAATCATAGAATATATGTTCAGAAAGTAAATCTACCTATTATCCGGCGCAAGCACCAGCAAAATTTCAGAAATTACTATAAATGATGATTTGATAAAATGATTACAAAACTATCTATTCTTTATCTCGTCAATCATGGGGTACAAGGTCGGTTTTTTCTCGGCAAAAGTTCGGCAAAAGTTGTGGCCTAAAACGGACATGAGTTTAAGCAATATGGCTAAAAGGGCATTAAACTCAGAAGCTGCGATCATGATTATCATGCACGTGGTGAAGAAGGGGTTAGGGTCTAGACCGTAGACGCCCAGCATGGCCGATCACCGATCTGGGGAGGTTGGCGGTCAGCCAGTCTAAAGGGGTCAAAAATAAAGTTTTCTGGGTCAAGATGAGCTCTAAAATTACAGTATAGCGAAAATGGGCTATTTGGAACGGAACAGACTGTCGACTGTTTAGAATGTATATCAGCAGTTCTGTATTACTGTGCGCTCAAGAAAAACGTGTAAAGTCCCTCGCTAATGCATTCAAGCGTATATTTTCTCTACTCTCTATTCTCTCGCCCTCAACTTCCTGCGCAGACGTTTCTCAACATTTATTTTGCATTCGCCATCGTGCTTACATGTACTTACACTTGTCTAGCTACAGTACCTACTCTGGTATGTAAGTAATTATTACATTTACATTTTCCGAGTAAGGTAAGATTAGCTCAGTTGTCTTGAGCTTGACACACTTGGAAAATCCGCGAAAGCAATTTCCGCTACTCAACTGGAACAATGCGATTGAACAGTAGGCAAATCTTCAGTCAGTTTGCGCAATAATTGCTGGCAGACTCTAGCGAAGTGATATTCAAGCTGCTCTCACTGAAGATATTCTAATGAAATGGCATTTTTCCACGAGACGAGCGCGCACACGGGGTTTGTAGAGGTCTCAGATTGCAGCTTCAGAGCATGGCCGGTCTGGGGGTTCAGCCGGCCTGGGGAGGGTCAAAAGATGAGTTTCTTCGGGCTAAAATGAAGACAGCTAAAATAGCGTAAAAACTATTTTATTACACAGTTTAGGGTCAACTGAAAGCACTTTTAGAGAGATTTTTCAATTTTCATCCATTAGCTCGCATTTTGCCTCCTTTCTTCGCGACAATTTCCCATTTTTCCATTCTGCGGGTCTACATACACCTCCCCGTTCATGTCTGGACTACGCGACACACAAGAAACAAGGGTATTCTTATGGCCTAGATGGGGCAAAAGTGGAAACAAAGCGCAAAAACACTTAAAATCTTAGGTAGCGCGTAAACGCGTTTCTGTAATATATTTGGGTACCCCTAACATATGAGTACCCCCTAAAGCAACAATGGGGCATTTTTAGGACGTGCGGGTTTCTAAATCGATAGATAATAAGAAGATTATGCAGACTTTTTATTTTTCTTTACACGCAATAACAACTTTGTAAAGAGTGTGTAAAGTTTTGGCGTAACTTTATAACATAAGGCAATTTTTGGTGAATTTTTTATCCAGCTTGTAAACAACTCAGTATCAATGCCTCAAACAATTTAATAGTATAAAATTGTAGGGAATATAATCTTGTAGATGTTACGTTTTGTCTTTTAAACTTTGCATTGGTTCTTGAGGGAGTGTAGAGAGTGCAAAAATCTGCGGGTGTTAAGATAGATTTTGGTCTCGTTTTCGTCTTCTTTATGTCTGCCAATAGCTCCAGTTATTGACCACAAGAAATTTTTCAATAGAAATGTACTACGACTTGAGGGCAACTTTTGGCTTATCAGCAAACTTTTTTACACTCAATACGGAGTTAGTATCAAGGGTTTAAAGTTTTTACTTTAATGGATAGTGTAAAAAACAGCTTTTGTTACATATTTTTCCGCCTACTTCCCCGGTTATAAGTCGGAAAAACTTGAATAAAATAAAAATAAATTACGTCTTAAGGGCTGCTCGTTGCGGCTAATTGTGTTTGAAAAAACTCAATATAGTGTTATTTCTGGAGGTGTGAAGTTCGAAATCAAGGTTGTAAAGTTTGGGTGGAAAAAACGTTTTCTGCTCCTTTTTGATTTGTCAATATCTCAAATATTTTGCGGAATAGAAGTTTTCCACATACAAACGTACTACGATTTTTAAGGCTTCAAACTGGCCTAAGCCGAATTTTATTACACTTAATAGGGAGTTAGGTTCAGATTTTTAAAGTTTACAATGTGGTGGATGGTAGAAAAATATGTTTTTGTCCCGTTATTGTTCGCCATTTTCTCCATTTAGAATTCTGGATAAGTCAATTAGAATAAAAGCAAAGTGCTTTCTACTGGGTACAATTCACAGAAAATTGCCTTAATTTACATCAATATTCAGCTTTTTCAAAAGGTGTAAAGTCTAAGATTGGGGGCTTTGAACTTGTTTCTGTCTTGCTTTTTTTCTGCCAAGTACTCCGTTTATGAGTCTGGATATGATCACAAGTCTAAAAATGTATCAGGAATTGGACGTAATACGCTAGTTGGGCACATTTGTTTACACTCAACAGTATTGTAAAGTGGTTTACATCTAATATTTATTTGTCGTCAGGCGATTGTGTGGACTCATTTTTTTCATATATGCTGATCGTAATATCAGAGTAATATCAGCATTACGAATCCGACCTATTAGAAAACTCTTCCTATGTAGCTACAGTGATCTCTTGACGACCTACAGTAAATAGGAAAGATAGAGTTACTGTAGCCTCGGAAAAGATTTGCTGTAAAAGCTCCCTGATAAATGAAACAGAATATACATGTAGTCTGTTTCGCGTTAGCTTACGCGTTTCTTACTGCTTTAAACAAGCAATTTCTTTGACTGTCTTGAATGTATTGATGTTTACTATTTCATTCAATCGACTTACAAAGTCACTCCTAGTTTACTCCATCTACTTTCCCATGGCTACTGCATTGCTAACTTGCTGCTTTTTCCAATCTTTTTTCTTCAATAGTTTATTTCCATTTGCAGGCCACAGAATACACTTCAATTTTCGGCGTTGCTTAGAATAAGTTTGATTTTCAACAGGTTTTGCGACATTAGGCATATATGCATATATGAGCTTTTTCCTAGTCCCCTCCTTTTACATCCTTAATAATTCGTAATTCGTCTTTTTTGTTTCATCGGAGCATTTTGCTTTGCTGGTATTATATACTTGGATACTTGGAATTTACTGTGATCTGCGGCTGTATTTTGCATTCGCGGAAGTCCAGGCTCCTTCGAGCTCCCAGCGATCGTGCGTAGTGAATAGCATACACGCAAATCGTGGCCGGTCAGCCTTTTGGGATGAGGGAAAGTCAAAGAGCCTATTTAGGCGCAAAGTAATCTTGAAACTGTTTTAAATGCTAAAATGGTGTAAAAATTATCTTAGTTCACAGTTTCTAGTCATTTTCAAACACTTTTGTTGAAACTTTTTGACTATCATCCATTTATAGCACTTACCTTGCTTTTTCATGGGAACGGAATCCTACCTTACGCCCTCTGCTGTTCATGTCTAGTCTAAATCCACAAACAAATGGAAAATGTTCCGGTTTGGGTAAACTAAGACAGAATTATGGACAAAAACAGGTGAAAGCCAACATTTTGTGCTAAGTGGCTTGAAGATAATTAAAAACTGTAGACTGACGTAGTTGTTAAGCCAAGCTAGCGTTTAAACCGGGGTTGGAGGCCATTTGGCTCAGAAAAGCTTACATAAGCGTAGCTGACCCTTAGATTGACAGGCCATCTGTGGGCATTTGCTTATTACGGCGACCAAAATTGCACGAAGGCCACATTTTTTGCAAAATCATATTCCACTTACCTGAAGTGGCTATTGGACCTCTTTATTTTTGACTTTTTAGATTATGTCATGATATTATGATAAGAGATGGCAGCACTCATAAATCAAAGCCAAAAAGGGCCGCAAAGGGCAACAATCAACTTAAAACGTATTATCTTCTTTAATTTGACGACTAGAACTTTTAGTTTTGAGTTAATCTAGAACAATCTATCTTCCTTGCCCGAATCTTCGGGGGGATCATCTGACTTAAGCCTTTTGATTTTAGAAACCCATACATATATGTATGTCACTACAATAGAGCTGCACAAGATGGAAAATGTTCTGGAGAACGAACAAGACGACAAAAAAATGAAATATCGTTGTACAAGCATAGAATTAGCATAATTGTGGATCAACATAAACATCAGTCTATAAATTATTTATGATCGCAGCTTATCTTAACTAGACAACTGGTCCTTCCAGACTAAACGGCTCATAAACACTGGACAGATGATGACGGCTTACAATTGTGACGAAGGTTCTACAAGGTATTGCACTTACTTAAAAGGCTGTTGATGCTATTTCGGGCCTCGTACGAGATTTAACTCAAGGAAAGACAATTAACAAAGCTAAACTTAACAGCGAAAGATATTTAATGGAGAAACTTATCGTATCTGCAACAACATATGCAGCGAAGTGCATTGATATATTCGAAAAATTGATTACCTACAATCTTTTACGATAGAATATGTCTAGAAACAGGCCCAATGCTCGATTCATCAGGCGTTAAAGATTAGGCCATTACTAGGGAAGGCAAAATATTAAAGATAAAATTGTTTTTTAACCACGGCCCTAAAACAGAATTCGGACAATTATCAGTATGACATAGATTTAGCCTTCTGAATGCATTCGAACCATTGTTGTTAAGTGTGCCGAAAAATTGCCATGGAAGGAATGTTGCAGAGATACTCGTATATTCGTGAAGCTCTGCGCTTGTTAAACACTTAGTAAATAATAATAATAAAGTCTAATAATATAGATAATAAGAACTAATAAATAAATACTTAATAATTAAACAATACGCCAATATAATGTCGGCGAATTAAAATGTTCATAATATATTAATATAATTATAATGTAATTATGATTTAAATATGATAAAATTATTATACAACGTTTGGCGAATTAATATGTCTGAATATAACTTTACAGGTTTGAAAATTTAGATTGGCTCCGCTCTCTTCCAAGCACATCAGTAGTACTTGAAAAGCTAATAAACTACGCCATGCTACAATCTATGGAGGAATAGAATGAAAACATGATTATCTAAAGGATTGAAAGTCATCTTATTTTAAAATAGGAGAAATGATTCGTAAAACAACTTAACACAATACAGTTCGTAGTATATGATATTTCTTAATTTAATCACTTTTTAACGAAGGTGACCAAAATAATTCATACTGATATGGTTTGCAAATAAAATATGAAAAATTAATCAAAGTAATGAATTTGAAATATTGCCAAAGCCACCAAATTAATCATCCTATATCCAGAGCGCTTATTTACGGACTAACCGCCCTCAATGAACCTAAAATCTCTGCTTAAGTAATACGCTGAAAGGAAAACAATACTAATAAATGACTAGGCTGCATTACAGTGCAAGATCTAATGCTAATACTAATGCGGATGCCATTAGAGTGATTAATCACTCAGTCTAATATGCAGAAAAAATTCCGTCGATCTTTGATGAGAAAACTAGCAAAAAGTGAAGCGAATAATTACAAAAAAGTTTTTTCCAAGAAGGCATACAAATCGTTTTTTAAATACATAAATGACTTTTCAACTGTTTTTCAAGTAAGCTGGAATTTTGCCCGATTTCATGGCTACTATTTCGCACTTGATTAATTTGAAGTGTTACAATTTTAGGAAGTTTTTGTAAACAAATCACTGAATTTAGATTATATCGAGGCATATGTATGATTTTAATCGACTTGCAATGTCAATTAAAAAAAAATTTGTTTAGTGAAAATTCACCATAACATAAGATCAAAAAACTCTTAACGCTAGATTGGTCCGAACATGTCGCCTAATGAGATGGATTGTGGAAAATTTGATTTTATGAGCAGATGGCCAAAAATGCAATCGAAATAATTCAATCAATAGTGAGATATTTGGAGAAGTTATCAATTTTTTATTCTGAACATGATCTTTATGGACTATGCTCTATAAACAAGTATGGGCAGCTACCAAATTCCGGGGGGTCCCGGTAGTGCAAATCTGTCCAAAATCCCAAAAACATGCCAAAAACTCGATACTGGTAGTCCGTCGCTTTTTTGGGACATATCGGGTTCTCGAAGGTGGTCTTAAACATAGGTGGGCGGCACCAAAATTCTGGGCGGGGGGTGCAAAATTTTTCAAAGGTCAAAAAATGGCCTTAAAAATGGTGGTATGGTAAAAAAACACTATTTTTCAACGTTTCTCCTCGAGCACTATCCATTGGCATCAAAAAATTGCGAAAAAAAGAACAAAATTTTAAAAAATTGAGTTCTGGTGAGGGGTATTTTGTTTTCTGGGGGATGGGTTCTGGGGAGATGCATACCCCCTTAACTCACACGCTCAGGTATACTCTAAACCCTAAACCCCCATGCTCTCGTGTATTTATAACCCGTTCCATTTTCCTTATTCAGTTCTAAGCAATCGGTTTAGGATTCACTAGTCACGCGAAATGTGATAAAAAGCGTGATATCAGACACTCTCCACGGTTGTTGGCTAAAAAATGACATGTAATACGGTAAAAATAGTAGAACAAAGAAAAGTGAATCCGAGAAAGCAGAATAAAACAGCAATATAATGACAAAAAATCGCTCAAGAAGAAGCAAGCGACACAATTCGCACAAGATCGACTAGTCTAAACCGAAACACCTCCGCATGTATTTTTTTGGCAGGTAAAAATAGCAAGATATATGAGTTAATTCTCATTAATTGTTTACGAAAATGTCAAAAATAGCAACCGCTTACGTCATTTTGCGCCATAAATAACCTTTTTAAGGTAAGCAGACCCGGGCAGGCTAAAATGCCCCACCCCAATTAGTATCAACTTCACTTTTAAGCTCATTGAGTAAACACAATAGATGTTGGTAAAATGACTGATTATTTTGTTCAAATATTAATGGCCATCTCTGTGCAGCAAAATCGCAATTTTCAAAGGCGATTCGAGGACCGCACACTAATTTATGCTTTTATATACATACCGGTGACATTTCAGGCATTACTGGGATTGTATAGCAAAGAAGTTGAGGACGTCAAAGCCTTATTTTGATTTTCAAGTTAAAAAAGTATGCTTAGCGAAATACATCAGTCGAAGTTAATTCCAACATTTAGTATATCACATCGGCACGATGCCAAATAATTTATTATCTGATTGCATCGCATCCCTCAAGTTTCTAATTAATTCCGCGATATCATGTGCAATAATTATCTTTCGTCAACATATAATTCAGTTATGCGAAATTTGTGCTTCATCAGTCGACAAATCCAGAATTATTAATCTGCTTAGCGTCTGATTAGTACCTAGATTGCCCCCTGCGCAATGCTGAAAGCATACATATGTATCCATGTAGGGATTTGAGACACTGGACTTCAGAAACCAAAAATGCCACAGACCCCGCAAAGAATTTAATTACTTGGAAATTTTCCCCCACTGTTTTCGATGCCAGTCGACTGGGCATGATGAGAAGCGTCCAAAAATGATATTTTTTTGCATTCCGTTAATTTTCCAGTGAGTTTTACGTTTCTTATCATCATAATAAGTTTTCACCCCTTTTGTACGATATATGTATGTGCTTACCTACTGTTTTGCAAACGTGTCGGTGTGTATAAAGTATCTAAATGTATGTAACTATATATATTCAAATATAAGAACATCATAATATATCAAGGAACACTAAAGACAAAATTATTGAATATCAAAATAATTGAATTTAAAAATAACAGGCCATTGAACGGTAGCCGTCTCAAGTTATAGAGTAGTTATCAGACATGCACGTGGGGGGTTGGGCGATGGGGGTAGCGTTGTTAAACGTTAAAGTTATTTAAATATCCTTAATTTTTTAAAACGTATTTTACACCATAACATTCTTCATAAAATTTTATATTCTTTACATATTCTAGTGGAGAATTTTGTGCTTAAGCTAAAAATGCAGGTTAAAATCCACTGGCATTAATATTAAGGTAAAAAACGAAATTAAGCCTATTGATTGAGTAATAACGTAGTTCTAACACTATTTTATCGCTTATATCAGTTTTTGAGGTCATTTTGGCCCAAAAAAGCATAATTTTTGACCCCCAGACATGCTGACTTCCCCCTACCAGATCGACCATGCTATATACCTATGGTAGCCATTGTCTCGCATTTGGGCGTTTAAAGTATCAAAAAATTTAGATATAACGAGAAATACGAGTAAAACGATTTAAGCAATCTAAACGTTTTTATGCTTCAGTTAGTTTGCGCGTCTTCATGGAATATTTGATATTCTTATCAATAATTGATATCCTTAAATATTCTGGAAAATTTTATGAAAAATCTCCGAAAAAAATCATCAGCAACGTTAGAATTGCCAAGCAGCTAAAACCGTCGCTTCAAAAAAATTTATTTCGTAGTACCCAAAGAATTCAAGTTATATTTAGGCATTGACATGAATCTACAAATAAACCGTGCTAAGCAAAGCGACCATAGATGGGCAGGACCAAAATTCTGAGGGGGGTGGAAGATTTTTCAAAGGTCAAAAAATTGTCTTAAAAAATGATGGTATGGCAAAAACGCTATTTTTCAAAGTTTCTCAACGTGCACTATCCATTGGCATCAAACAATTGCGAAAAAAACAATAAGAAATTTCAAAAATTGAATTTGGGTTAGGGGTAGTTTGGTTTCTGGGGGGTGCATACCCTCAAATCCTCCCACGCCTACGTGTGAAAGCGACTCACTGACTGATCCTTGTTGAAAAGGCGATAGATAGTACTGGATCATCCTTTTATACCGGCACGAATGTCCGACCTATATAAATTTTATTCATGTTATTTAATAACAAGATGTTTGACTTCGGAATAAATTTAAGATGTTTAGGCAGCACAAAATGATACCTGATGGTAAATAATTAACCACTTCAAATGAAGTCCATTTTCCTAGCGATCGAGAATCCGATTTTAAACGTATTTTGCTTATTTTTTCAATGTTTTTCACTGTTTTCGTCGCAGTTTTTGCTTAAAAGCAATACTTTTACTTTATTATTGTTGCATCGCATTTATTATTTTCTTTTGACGACGGCCATATTCCAACCGAATTTATTCGTAATGTCATTAGCTTGATAGGATTCTTTTTAAATTCAAAAAAAGTCTATCCAGATTTTATAAATTATCAGTAGATAGGCTTTCATCGGCGCAAAAACCATAAACATAATTTGCCTAATATGTGATAGCAAAGGGATTTATTAATTAAAAAGCGATCGAAACATGTGACGTTGTGTTTTTCAACGAAAAATGTCGAATAAAACGAAAAACTTAACAAAGGTAGTGCTCACATTTAGGGTCTTTGGGAGAGATACAAAAACTTTAACGGCAAAAGAGTGCCGATTAATTGATGTACAAACAAAAAAACAAGATTTTTCCACATTCCTCGTCGATTTCACTTAGCGTTGGGAAAGCTAAATAAGTTAATAACTAAGCATGTGATCAACTACGCGTTTTTTGGATGTAGTTGATCACATTAACTAACAACTAAGCATAAAAATGAAACCCCTGATTAATAATTAACTTAGTTAATTCCGCTTATAGTCTGTTTCACATAACTTCGTGCATAAATTTTAAGAATTTTCGCCGACAAGCCGAAGGTTACAATAATTATATATCAGATCAATGCTATACTCGCAATCACACCTGGGCGTGGGGAGTGGTTTGGGGGTATGCACCCCCAGAAAACCAAAATACTCCCCCAGAAATCAAAATACCCCCCAGAATTCAATTTTTGAAAATTTTTTTTCGTTTTTTCGCAATTTTTTGATGCCAATGGATAGTGCTTGATGAGAAACGCCGAAAAATGGTGTTTTTTCGCCATACCACTATTTCTAAGGCCATTTTTTGACCTTCAAAAAATCTTGTAGCCCCCCCCAGAATTTTCTTGCTGCCCACGTATGCTCGCAATCTGTCAGCTTATAGTCGAAGATTATTTTAAAATTTATGTTTAGGGTTATGTGAAGTAGACTATACTTAACTGAATAAGTTAATTACAAATTACACATGTCGGGGCACTTGCTGCGAGCAGATCATAATATTTTGAGGAAACTTGCAAACTATTTTCTCTCTCTCTGATGACTGAGCCTATTTGAATAACTTTTGTTTTTCTTTGCTACCATGCTATAATCTTGGGGGTTTCTCTCTCCCCCCATCAGAAAAATTTTCACCCCTCCCCCAGAAATTTTTTCAACCCCTTCCCACCAAGACATCGCGATTTATCGAATGTTTCCAAAAATTTTAGAAATCCATTTAAAAGGTGCTTATTAAGCGTTTTTAGCTATCTATCTGCTCAAAAGGGTCAAAATTTCGGCGTTTCGTGCCATATGCTCGTGTTTTGACTATATTTTGTTCAATTTATTCTATTTTTTGACTTTTTCAAAAGTTTTATGTCTTTAAGCTTTAGAATGATAGAGCATCATGATCAGAAACACCGAAAAACGATGTTTTTGACGCGTACCTACTATTTTTGGGATTAAAAAAGTACTATAAAATTTCACCTAATTCCCATGCTGTGCATGCCAGCTTGCTACTGTCGATTTTTTCTGTTTTTATATCTTTTCCATTTAATGATGATTTATTTAGACTCTCGCACGTACACCTGTGTAATTTTTCATATTTTCTTCTTGGGTTAATTCGTGATATTTCTCATGTCTTTTTCCTTTCATTATTTCTATTTTATTTATTTTTTAATGGCTTTGTAGTATACCTATGTCTGTTAAATGCAGTAATCATATTGGAGCGACTTACATACATAATAATATATTGATTATACTATATACATTACAATTTATGATCATACAGGTAGCTAAACAAATCGTATATTGAAACCATTAAATCCGTAATAAAACAGCAAATTAAAAACATTTCTTGTTTGATAGCCTATTTTCCTCGCTTGAAGTCTCAAAATGATAAAGGTATTTTTTGCGTTGTCTGAAAGATACACTCATTTTAATATTACTCGTTTTTTACTCATGAAAGCATCTGTCGGAAACATTACATCTATAATATTAATTTCGAGTTTCTGTGCGAGCGTGTGCGTGTGGAAAAAAATTTTTACTGGATAATACAGTATTATTCATATTTTGTCCCCATAAGCACACATGGGCGTGGGGGGTTTGGGGTATGCGCCCCCCAGAAGTTGAAATATCCCTCCCCCCAGAAATCGAAATACCCCCCAGAATTCAAATATTTTTTTTTGCTTTTTTAGCGATTTTTTGATGCCATTGGATAGTGCTCGATGAGAAACGTCGAAAAATGGTGTTTTTTCGCCATACGACCACTTTTAAGACCATTTTTTGACCTTTGAAAATTTTTTCACCCCACCCCTCAGAATCTCGGTGCTGCCCACCTGTGCCCAAAAGCATTCCGCACCTCTGATTTTGAATTTTTAGTCAAAATGGCTCGATCTGGCTCTTGAAACCCGAAAAGGACGAATTACTATAAAAGTTTCGGCGGCTCTTGCGGCACTCTGCATTGTAAACTGACGAAAAACCGTAAGAAAGACGTTTTCGAAAATTACATTTTTCCAAATATTTCGAATCACAGCAGATGAATTTCAATTTAAATTTCGACTATTTAAAACATGATGTTCTGGCTGATCTTACTGTAGAATTTGAAGAAAATTCACGAAATGGTATTCGAGATACAGGAGCCCAAACATATCCTATCCATACCGTAAAATTTAGGGTTTTTGCCCTTTTGCAGAAGCGCAGCTTGGATGTTAGTTCCAAAATTTGGCCCCTGGAGTTTCTTGTACCTCTGATTCCGAATTTATCACTCAAAGTGCACGATCTGGCGCCACGAAGCACATAGTGGGCGGGTAAATAGAAAACCACGACGGGTTCTAACAAACATGATTAAACATTGAGAACGAGCTCGTAGAAAGTCAAAAAAAGGGATTTCAAGTGCTTTTGCCAAAAAAACCCAATTTAAACCTCAAACTGCCTAAAAAGCCTGCAACCAATGCTTAAGCATAGGCGCAAAAAAGCCCTCATCGCTAAAAATGCCTCCAACGATCGCTAAGAATGAAATGAAAAAATGAAAAAATGAAAAAATGAAAAAACCTCCATTGGCTTCAAAAATCCCCAAAATATGGGAAAACCCCCAACTTGGAAACCATGGACAAAATTTTAAATCATGGATACTGTCTTTGATGATGTAAACTAGCGTACGTGCAATTTGATGTAAAGCAACCGAAAGTAGCAAACGCGCGGCTTTCGGAAATGCTAATACAAATTGAAATGTTTCTGCTACTAGCGGTTTATTCTGCATGGAGCTTTTTGCATTTGTTTACAATGAGGACAAACTTTTATGCGCAGGTTACAACGGTCTCTAATTGTCGTATGGGCAGAAAAAAATGAAGCATGAAACATTAATAAGTAAAAAAGATAAAATCAGTCGTTGTGAAGTGATCAAAGAAATCTGCTTAGCTGAAATGAAACGTTTCTGTGAACATGGTGATTTACAACTAATTTAATTTTTTGAGTTGAAGGCAGCCTTAGGCTTTTAGCCCTCCGTTTATCATGCCAAATGCCGAAGACATAATGAATCACTTTATTGACATCTTTTTCTGTTCTTCCTTATCCACGCGCCCAAACTTTGTCTAGCCTCGTCTTGGCTTCAGTTACATCCTTTGTAATGCTTTAGCTTCATGAGAAATTACAGAGTATTCAAAATAAGCATTTTTTGGCCTAGTTTTATCACAAAAACTCAAAATGGGAAAATAGGGTTCTAATAAAAATTTTAGTGGCTTATTCCTTTCCAGCTTTTCAAATGCAACCCCTGTTGTGTTTAGCGCAACAGAAATCTATTTTTTCTTGTCTTTGCTTGGATATCCACTAGGCGCCCATTCTTATGCATTGTAATAGTTTTACAGTTGTACCTCTTTCAAAAATAATTTTACAGAAAATAACATACAAATTTAGAAACAGCATAAAAATTACACTGAATTGAAAGTAATAACTGTCATAGTAGGTATGTAAAGATGGTGTAGCTTGATATGGACTAGTTTTTGCTATGATTGTGCGCTTCGACTGCAAAACATACATAGTTGTAAACGGAGGGTCAATGATATTTTGACATGGATATAAGACTGAGACGTGCCAAACAATGGATTGATACTATATTCTTCTGCACCCTGTAGCTGGAATGTGGTTCTGTGGCCTCTCAGATTTTAAGTCTTATTAATCAAATTATAGTCTGTTCCACATAACTTCGTGCATAAATTCTAAGTATTTTCATCGACAGTAAGCCGAGGGTTACGAAAATTATATATCAGATCAATGCTATAATCTGCAATCTGTCAGCTTATTGTTGGAGATGGTTTTAAAATTTATGACACAAAGTTTTGTGAAACAGACTATAGATGTGAAAGATTTACTGTCGCTAATTTTTTTATTAGAAGATTAAGTTGCGTAGCGTACAAAATAAAAATTAATTGTAAAGACGAGTTACTGTAGCTTGCATTAACCTAGCTTGAGGGAGGAGAGGAGTCATTTATTCACAAGATCTCGATGAAGAATTCTAGAAAATTCGTCAGCGACTTTCAAATATTTTTATTTTTCCAGTAAAGCAAAGGCCATCATAGTATATAATAGCCTTCGCAGATTATTTTTGGATCCCCGCTGCAATAAAATTAACTCTCTAAACTAATCGATAATTTTAGAAAATATAGTGCCAAAAACTGTATGTTGTAATTGTTGATTATCGGATTTTACAGGCGCAAGCGGTTAATGTCACCAATTTTCCAGCGATTCGGTCAACATTCTAGACCAGACCCAAAGTTTTTTTAAAGATTTTTCAAATTTTCTAGGAGATCGGATATCGTTCAAAAAATTAAGCGCCCATGTTGAAAAATCATTGTTTTTTCAGTAGAAGGAATCCTGTTTACTTACCAGTGTATGTAATGACGGTTATTGGTACAGCTTGTGTATAAGTGAAAATTCTGTGCTCTACTAGGAATATCACGATCAGTAATGCGTTATTTCCATTAAAACTTGATTTTCTTACCTTCAATAGGGGCATGGGTAAAAGGCGGCGCTGGCGCTGGCCCTGGCGCACATGTAAAGGTGGCGCTGGCAATGGCGCTGACGCTGGCGTTGGCCGGGGCCAAGTGGGTGAAAGGTGGCGCTGGCGCTGGCCCTCACCAACTGGGTAAAAGCTGGCGCTGGCCCTGGCCCTCGCCAACTGGGTAAATGGTGGTGCTGGCGCTGGCCCTGGCCCTCGCCAACTGGGTAAATGTTGGCGCTGGCGCTGGCCCTGGCCATTGCCACCTGGGTAAGGTGGCGCTGGCGCTGGCCCTGGCCCTCGCCAACTGGGTAAAAGGTGGCGCTGGCGCTGGCCCTCGCCAACTGGGTAAAGGTTGCGCTAGCTCTGGCCCTGGCCCTCGTCAACTGGGTAAAAGGTGGTGCTGGCACCCGGCGCTTTGGCCACAGCCAAGTGGGTAAAAAATAGCGCCAGCTATTCGCCCTAGCTGATGTCAACAGAGCTAGCAAAGATGTTTCATATAGTTTCTCTGAAACATCAAAATGCAGGTTGAACTTAATTATAGTTATTCATCATTCAAATGAAGGTAGAAGGCATCTTAAGTGTTGTACAGACTATACAGACTATACTAACGTATTGAATTGAAAATTTTAAAAACATTTGGTAATTTTTTGAGCAAAATTAACTTTAAAATGCAGAAAATACGCGGTTACTATCACTTCTGATTTCAACGAAAATTTTAGCTAAATATAGTTCCTTTTTACGAAAAATAAATTATTCCATACGTTTTTTGTGTAAAATTAAGTTTTGTGATGCAGAAAATATGTGGTTCTACGCCGCTTTTGACAGTCAATTAATATTTTCATCGAAAAATTGTAAAGGAATGAATCAGGTGGGTAAAACGTAGTGCTAGTTTTGGCCATGACCATGGCCAAGTCGGTAAAAGGTGGCGCTGGCGCTGGCCTCGGCTGGGTAAACGATGGCGCTGGCGCTTTTGCCAACAGTACACTGACAGTTTACAGTGATTGCAGATTAACTGAAGGCGTTAATCGCATCTCTCAGCTTGGGGATTAAATACTCTTGAAGTTCATGCCCATATATATAGGCAATTTGCCTTTCAGCTGCTCTTTATAGAGTCAAAATAGGTAGGTAAGTTTACTAAAAGAAATGTTGTCCATATGCAAGGTTTCTCGGAGCATCAGACTATATGTAGATTGCATATTGGGGCTGAAAATTTTAGATTTCAATGATATATGAAATACCTATCTATTGATTTTATTTGGAAAAAGTAGTTACATAGACTGTTACGACCACACCTGGGCGTGGGGAGTTTGGGATTATGCACCCTTCCCAGAAACCAAAATATCCCCCAGAATTCAATTTTTGAAAATTATTTTTGTCTTTTTCGCAATTTTTTATGCCAATGTATAGTGCTCTATAAGAAACGTTGAAAAATGGTGTTTTTTCACCATAGCACCATTTTTAAGGCTATTTTTGACCTTTGAAAAATCGTGCACCCCCAGAATTTTGTTGCTGCCCATATGATCGTTACATTCCTCCCCTTTTTAAAATCAAATGATCTTGAATGTTTTAGGATTGCATTTCTAAAATTATTATATGCCGGGCAAATGACTAACAAGTCAAGTTAGGCAATGATTGATCCGACTCGATTTTTGCCACTTGATCCAGTTTATAGTTGACTCGACTCTGATTTCATTGAATCTCTGAAGAAAGTCTGTTTTGTTCATATTTATTTCAAACAAAAAGCACCAAGAAAGTATTTTCGCATTAGGCATGTATCAAGAATTGTCAGGAAACTCAGTCGAAAAATAAAACAGATTTTTCCAATTTGCTAAGGCACAGCATAATGTGCGTCCAGCATTAATATGCAATCTATTAGGGATGTTCCGGTTCCAGGTTTTTCAAAAAAATCGGTTCGGTTCCAGTTCCGGTTCTTGCATAAGTTGGAACCGTCGGTTCGGTTCAGGTTCGGTTCTTCAACTGAGGACCGTCGGTTCGGTTCAGTTCTGGTTCCTGTGTTAAAGTATCTACGCTCTTGATAGCTTGACTCCACGGAACATGTGATGATGTAATCGCAAGATAAATTAGTCAGGAAGTCGTTTCATCTGGCAACTGCACGTTCAAATAAGTTTTACGATCTAGTTGACAATTTACTTATAAATCACTGAATATTATCTAGTATTTCTTAATTGGAGGCTTATCACGAAATCAAAATGCCCAATTCATGGCGAAGATCTGCTGCAATGGTGGAAAGAAGTTGAAGAACTTGCCGATTCTCGCGTTTATAGCCAAGCAGTATCTTGCAGCCAGTGGCGGATCCAGGATTTTCTTAAGGGGCAGTATCCAACTTTTCCAAAACAGTCAAAAATAGGTCAAAAATTTGCCCTTAACGCCTTGAAACAGCGTTTTTGGCGTTTTACAATGTATACTTTTACATTAAATCACTTTTGACGCAATATTTTTCTTAAAATTTTAAAATTTTCGACAATTTTGTGCTAAAAGTCACTAAAATTCTTTGACTTTATCAGAATTCTGGCGCGAAGCAGTTTTTTTTACAAGGTCCGTTTGACATGTACAAAGATGATCCCCATAAGTCTTTGTAAATTAAGTACACACAAATTTTTGGGTACTATGATATGATACAGTAGCGATTTTAGTGTGGTTAAAACAGAGTTGTTCGACTTTTGGTAGTGTATTTCAGCTAATTTATGGGTCTCTAAGGAAAAAAATCACTAAAAATCGTCTTAAAATGGTGGAAAGCCATTATAAATATAAATAGAGCACACAATCAGCCATTTCAGCTGTGAAGCGCCATAAATTTCTGCGAATTTTAGACCTTTTTAGTAATTTTGGTTTCTTCAAAAATCTTTGTACAAATACAAAGACGGTCCCGAAAAGTCTTTGCACATTGGGAAAAATATTTGCCGAATACAAAAAAACCGTGGCGCCGAAAATTTTGTGAGATTAAGACGGATAGACGTCAAGAAGCATGATTTACAGCTTGATTTACTGTATTTATAGCATTTGATGCGAAACATCGAAATTTTTAATTGAAAATAAAAGAAAACTATGCAAAAATAGCTGTTTCTGCTGCTGAAATTGTTTTGAAACCTACATGTTACATGAACAGAAAATGGCTTCCAGGTGACCAAGAAAGTAAATAAATGTCATTAATAGGTATCATCCAGCGCGTAATGCCAAAATAATTTGAGAAATTATGGTCACTGAGGGCCAAAAAAATAATTGCAAATTGTATACCCATTCTTTATGTCGCCAAATATTTTTGGCAATTGGGGGCAGCCCCCCAGCCCCATTAGATTCGCCCATGCTTGCAGTAGCGTTCCATCGGAACAGCTGTTCAGATGCACTGGAATGATTTACGACCCTCTCAGAAACAGGCTACATGGTGAAAAAGCAGAGCGACTGTTATTTTAAAAAATATAATTTACCCGGAACAATACTAAGTTTTAGTCTGTAAACTTTTGGGTAATAATAGGTTGAATTGCTGTTTCATGTCTTCACTAAATTTTATGAAGTTCGATTTTAACTCTAATTTTAAAAAACCGATAACCGACTCCAAAAAAGATCGGTTCCGCTTCTTAGAAAATCAAAAAATCGGTTCCGGTTCCGGTTGTGGTTCTTAGAATATCAAAAAATCGGTTCTCGGTTCCGGTTCCGGTTCCAAAAAATGGTCGGTTCCAGCCGGTTCCGGTTCCGGTTCGGTTAGCCGGCACATCCCTACAATCTATAGTCTGATCCTTCAAGAAACCTTGTGTATGGACCACATCTCTTTTAGTAAATTTACCTAAATACCTATTTTGACTACAAAAGCAGTCGAAACACAAACAGCTTTTAAATATGGGCATGAACTTCAAGAAATATTTAATTCCGTGAAATTCAAGAAATATTTAATCCCCAAGCTGAGAGATGCGATTGAATGCCATCAGTTAATCTGCTTGTTCTAGCTGCTTTCGTTTTATGTAACAAAAAAACTTACTTACAATTACTGTATACTGTCAGCTTACTGATGGCAAAAGCGCCAGCGCCTCCTTTTACCCAGCCGAGGCTAATAACTTAGTTTTATGCGAAGAGCGTATGGAATAATTTATTTTTCGTAAAAAGCAACTATATTCAGCTAAAATTTTTTGTTGAAATCGAAAGTAATAGTTAACCGCGTATTTTTCTGCATTTTAAAATTTAATTTTGCTCAAAAAATCATTCAAATAATTTTAAAATTTTCATTTTAATACGTTAGTATAGTCTGTACAATATTTAAGATGCCTTCTACCTTCATTTTAATAATAAATAACTATAATTAAGTTCAACCCATATTTTGATGTTTCAGATAAGCTATATAAAAAGTCTTTGCTAGCTTTGCTGACATCAGGTAGGGCAAATGGCTGGCGCTACCTTTTACCACTTATCTGAGGTCAAAGCCAAACCGGCGCCAGCACCACCTTCTACCCAGGTGACAAGGGCCGGCGCCAGCGCCACCTTTTGCCCAGTTGGCGAGTGCCAGCGCCAGGCCTTACCTTTTACCCAGTTGGCCATGGCCAGGGCCAGCGCCAGCGCCACCTTTTAGCCACTTGGCCACTAATCAAGGCCAGCGCCATTGCCAGCACCACCTTTTACCCATGTGCGCCAGGGCCAGCGCCTGCGTCACCTTTTACTTATGCCTTCTTCCAATAGAGCATTTTAGTTAGGCAGTTTCCAAAGTCACTTGACAATAAACTAAGTATCAAAATTCAAAATGGTGCTAAGCGCCTGAAAATTTTAAAATTTCAGCTCTCTCAAACCGCATGACAAAAATTGTCCGAATCCACCGCGGCCTATCGGTTCCATCAGGAATTGTAAAAATCATTTTGGGAAGTTCGGATTTTTTACAAAACGTAGTAGAAATGAATAAAAAAGGCGCGGAAAAATACTTCAATGAAAATTCGTCCATTATCGAGGGAGCTAGTAGGCTCTAAAGTTTACAATTCAACGTCGTGTCAAATAGACACTTTTGACATTTATCCTGCAAATCGGTTTTCTCTTAATTTTTTTAGGCTTAGGCTTAGTTATACCTGGATGAAGGGAAATTTAAGGCTGCTTAGGTTGGTATTACTCTCGCTTAGGTCGACATAAGCTGCTTAGGTCGACTTGTAGGCGCTTGGACGAAAATTTGCATGCATTTGCATATAGTATCAAGCGTAAAAAAGATTTACAAGCAAAAACTTTTTTATTCGTCATCAGCATATCAGAAATGACGCGAAAAAGTTGTTTTTTTGGCGAAAAACTATAGAACCATGAATTTCATGTACTATTGCTCACTGGCGTGGCCAATAGGGTGGGGATTCTCCCTGTGGAAAATTTCGACATGTTCAGGAAGTAAGAACTAAGCAATTTTTCGAGCGAATATATAGCCTTTTTAAACCTACAAACATAGCTATATAGTCTTTTTGGACTAAAAATAGCTATTAAGTCTTTTCTGAAGTCGGAAAAATAGCCATAAATCCTTTTAAAACCCAGAAAAACAACTACATCGCATTTCTGAACTTACGCGATATGTTTCTGAATCCAAAAAAGATATATACTAACATACCTGGGCAATGGCTGACGAGTTCGCCCCGTCCAACTTCCAGCCAAAAGAGGTGGGTGGGTCCCTGGACCCTGAGAAAGGCGGGTCTGTCCATGAAAAAACGTGGGTATGATCTGAAAAAAGGTGGGTTTGATCTGAAAAAAGGTGGTTCTGTGTCTGAAAAAGGTGGGTCGTTTAGCTTCATCAGTTGGTCAGTCACTGAAAAAAGGTGGGTCCATCCATGAAAAAAGTGTCAAGCAGTTTAAAAAGATGGTTCCTGTGCACGTTTTGCAAACTGATCATGATACTCGTATATGTATCTAGCATTTCCTTAAATTATCTCCAAAAATTTTCTCCCTGCACAAAGCATAGCCCCATCAAGTTACCCCTTCGCCCCGTCCAACTTTTGGTTCGGCCCGTCCTGGTGATGGGCTGATATGGGGCATTGCCCAGGTGTGTATACTAGCCAGTTTTCTGGGCCCAAAAGAAGCAATATTGCAATGCTTTTATTTGGCCAAAATGGCTATATGGATATCAACTTTTAGAGCTCAGGAAGAGTAATACCCCCTCTCCCCTCCCCATGCTCTTGTATGCCCTTAATGCCTCTGTGCATGGTGGTCTGTATCATGCATGCCTTGGGGATTTGAAGGGAGGTTAAATCTGAATTTTTTAAATGTTTCTTTAGGCTTAATAAATGGCGTCAAAAACATAATCTTGGGCGTTTCTGAAGATGCGCATTCTTTCTGAAAAATAAAATTTCTATAAATTTATTTAAAGAATCAAAAAGTATTCTGGAAAATTGATCAATATAAATCCAAAAATTGAGAAGCGCAGAAAGTTTGACACTTTTGTGCCAAAGGATCGCTAAGATCGCTTAAAACAACACTGTTTTAACGATTTTTTGAAAAAATCAAAAATGCTATGCGGAAAAACCCTTAGGCTCTAAATTCCCCAAGCCTCACCCCCAAGATCATGTACGGCTTAACTATATAGTGCTGCGTTATTTAGACCCAATCATTTTCGACTACACTGAATACTTAGCTAAGCTAGACAATGATGAATATTAATTAGATTGAATTTCATTAGATTTTGATTAAATTAACTACCCGCATAATCAATTACCCGCCACGCAATTAAAAAACGAATGGAGGGCGATTGGGCCACGTCTACCTGTTGCATGAATTATAACAAATCGACAAATGAGAATACAGCCAAAAACGCCAAATTCTCTTCCGCGTCGAATTTAAATAACGCCGCCGCCGGCGACGCGTCAGCAAAATACACTGACGCGTTGCCCGAATTCACCGACGCATTACCCGAATTCACCGACGCATCTCCCAAATCGTCCGACGCCGATTTGCCCACGCGATTAAAACGTTGCTCAACTAGCGCTAAAGATATTAAAGATTTTCTGCCCTTACCCGATTCTTACGCTATTCTTCCTCCGCGATCTCCGTTAAATCACGCGATTTCTACACCAGATCAATTGAATAAAATTGATTATAAGATTCCTTACTCTATGATGGGCCCGGATCAATTTCTGCCAAAAGATGACCAAAATAACGACGCGTCGCCTCAAGACGGCCCCGTCGTTTCTCCGTCGCTCGTGGTCAAATCGCAGCCACAAGTTCAAAATTGGATCGTTCCATTTTTCGTTTCGCGCCAAAAATCGCAAAACGAAGCCGAGTACTGTAGCACGCGAAAATGACGTCATTAAAAATGACGTCACCAACGATGACGTCATTGGCCCGGATAATGATGACGTCATTGACGATAGCGCCAAATCGTCCACCGATGATGACGTCACCAGCAATAACGGCGTCAGTACGCCGTGCTCGATGTTCAAGACGGCGTCGGAAAAATCGATCGACAAATTGTTTGTTATCGGAAAATCGATCGCTAAATTCGACGATGATGTCATTCGGCCGAAAATCGATCAATCAATCGACGATGCGGCGATCGCGGATTGCACGCTGTTGATAGATGAATCGAGTAATGACAAGGATCAGTTGTACAGTGCCGATGATGGTCGGGCAGATGACAATAATAATAATAAAACTTTGAACGACGCTCAATCTTATGATGGGAAATTGGTCCAAAACGCCGAATCTGATGTGGTGATCGCGGCCGAATCGACGGATAATACCGCGCCCAGCGAATCGCTTAATTTGATCAAAAATATATCCGCATCGACTCCGTCGATTCGCGATTCGATCGTGCGAAAGGACGACGAATCGATATCGGAATCGCTAAAATCTCAGTTGGTTGGGGAAGGTATAAATCTTGCTATATTTTATATAATATGTTATAGCTATATATTAATTTATATTACATTATGCTATGTGAAAGCTTTTATGTTATACGCATTTATGTAAGAGGGGGATGGTGGATCCCCAACTTTAAATTCGGCCGTCTCGCTCCCATCCCCATGAAGCTAGAAAATGTTTGACCCAATTTCCCCGATTTTTCTGGAAAATCGAATTATTTTGCTATTTTTAGGTTAATTTGGCCGTTTTTAGCCAAAAATTGGAGGTCATTTATCTCTACCCCTTAAAATGGCCTGGACTCTCATTCAAAATTTCGAGCCGTTACATTTACGGTAATACGTGTAGAAGAATGGGGCTGCCTCTCTAGAATCATTTGTCCCATATTACCCGATATTTGAAATTTTTCATCTCTAGACACTTACCTGCCCTCTGAATTTGGGGGGAACTAAAATTTTTGAAGTCAGATATCTCATTATTCACTTGTAGATAGGCAAACATAATGATGTTTTTAATCTTTCCTCAGCGAGCTCTGCATATTGGAGACATAAATGTAACGGCTCGAAATTTTGGGAGAGGCTCCGGCATACATGCACAGCATTGGAATTCTGGGGGGAGGTCAAATTATAAAATGCCTTTTTTGGGCCCAAAATGGTTGGTACGCATAAAAAACATCGTATTTCATCGTTTCTGACGATGCTCTATCTTTCTAGAGCATAAAAACATGAAATTTTGAAAAAATCAAAGAAGTCGGAACAAATAGAATAAAATATAGTCAAAACATGAGTATAATGTCGCGAAACGCCGAAAATTTGGCACTTTTGAGCGATTAGATACTAAAGAACGCTTAAAAAAGCATCTTTTCTACAAATTTTTAGAAAATTTTGGTTGAAAAATTTTTGCGGGGGTTGAAAATTTTTCTGGGGTGTGAAACCCCCTGGATCGGATCATGTATGGTCCTCGGCCATTTGTAGGAGTGAGGGTAGACGACCTCAAATTTCTGGCCAAAAGAGGCTTAAGAAACGCCTAAAAACGGCCAAAAAATTCAATTTCTTCCTAAAAGTCAGGGTGGTCAAAACTTTTCTAGCTTTAGGGGATGTGTGGATGACCGACTTTGGGTGGGGGATACCCCATCCCTACCTGTTACACTGCATATATGATTGGAGACGTGAAATATAGTAACAAAATTTTATTTCGATCGTCTTCAGAAGGTTTGTCATATGAAATGGCGACATAAATGATTTCATAACATTACATTCAAGCTCGACCCTGCTGAAAAATTCATTAAACTTGTTTCAAACTCAATTTGGTTTCATTGCAATGAAATGCAGTAAGGAAAATAAATGATTCCGCATGGAGCGTCGGAAATATTCACCATGCTGAAACAAGCTTGGGTTGTTTGGAAGCTAAAAGTTATGCAAAAACAATAAATTCGGCTCGGAGCGCCAACAAAATTTTAAGTCTATTAGCTCAAATATATGCTAAAAGCAATTCTGAAGGTCTACGAATACGCTCCATGGATTTTCAATTTTTTCCATTGGGGAACCCTTGTAAAAAATTTGCGTATTTTCAAAATTTTGGTTGGGTACTAGTCATAGTCACCCTATCTCATCACAGCTACGTGCCTGAACCAGTGACCGTATTTGCTATTTTTAGATTTTCGCCCTTTTTTACCAAAAGTGGGACGCTATCCCCCGTCTCGGAAAATGGCCGATTATGCCTAATCCACATTGCCGATATAGAGCGGAATATATTCCTTTTCGATCTAGGATCAAAAATCTGCAGCCAATTTTTAAAAATTTGACTATTTTCTGTGTGTGAAGATCAAAACTGCATTAGGTTGAATAGTAAATCCGCAGAGTTGGACAAAAATCTTCTTAAGTGCTTGTTTTGGTTGAAAACACATCTTTCTGGCGTTTCTGACGATGTTCTTTCTTTCTAGACGATAAAACAAACTTGAGAAAAATCAACAAAAGTTAACAAAATATGGTCGAAAATGGCTCTTAGGCGCGGAGAGCCGAAGAAAATTGGCACTTTTGAACTAAAAGATTGAACTACAAGATCGCTAGAACGCTTGAACTAAGTCGTTTCCTATTATTTTTTTTGAAGATCGTGAATTCTACGGGCTGAAAATATTTTTTGCGGGGGAGGGGCGAAAACTTTTCGCCTGATCGACTTCCTTAGCTGGCTATTTTTAGAGAGGCAAGTGACATTCTGATCTTGTCCGAAACGAGTAAGAAGCACCTTAAGTGGCTGAAATAACGTAAGTTTTTGCTTAGCCGATTATTCGTAGGGAGGGTGGCAAATGGGCTTCAGCTTTATGCCGAAAATGACAACATCTTTGACCCAAACACGCAAGTTTTTCCCCTTAAATCGAGGGTGCTGTGTGGGGATGAAAAATCTCGGTCTCTGGGAATGGGGACGAATAGCTTCGGGTAGGAGATTTCCCCATCATCCTGTTCATACTTGTAAAGGTTTGAAATTTCGGGTTGGTGTCCCTGGCCATGGGGAGAATGACATCGAATTTTTGATCGAAATTTCGCAAAAAAGTACCTAAAATGGCCATTTGGCATGGGAGACGTTCAAATTTCGGTGGGGGATCACCCTCTTACGTTTATGCTTTTGTTACATGTATGTACGCTACCTTTACTGTTAAATAATGGCGGATTTAAAGGGTATTCGAGGGCTCGTGGCTGCCAACCTCTTTGTCGGCTCAGATCAGCATATAGGGCGAGATAGTGAACTGTTATGTATTTGTTTTTAAAAAATTTTAGCAATTGTTAATCAGATTTTTCTTTTTTTGTCTTATGCCATGCATAAAATGAACCCTTAGAAGAAATGATTTATTGTTTAACAAACTGTAGAACAAAGAAAGAGATAGAAAAAGCAAATAGAAAAGGCTACATGCTTAACGAGTGGTTTCCTGATGCGATTTTTGATAGTTTTTGGGAAATTTCGGGTACCAGCTTCGGTCAGGAAATTTTCGATACTACACCTACTGTTCATTGTATATACGTATAGCCTATTCATTATTCATATTTTTTACTAATTGTGATCCTTTGCGGCGATCCTCACTCGACATACTGTCAGATTTTATATAAGCCGGTATTAAATAAGGCTTCCTGGACGATACATTCATGTAATTAAGCCTGGAATTAAGCTAGAATGAAAATTTTGCTCCACTCAATCATTGCTCGGCGGTTTGTTTTATTTACAATCAAGATTAATTACCGTTACTTTTCGGCCCCATACAAGGCGCCGTAATTCATCCTTAAGTTTTCTTATGCACGTGGAATATACAATAAGCGCGCAATACCAAATATCGGCGTAATTTATGAGCATTTCTTATTTTTGTTTCTAATTTTTTTCATTCATTGTTTCTACCTGAGAAGGATCGGTTTACTTCTGGTCGGCTTATCAATCTTTCGGTGCTTGCGTACTATGCTTATTTTTTGGGATTACGATCGGGTGCCTGTTTTGCCTTTTCTGATTGTACGACTGCCTAATGGCGATATTTTTGATCATCTAAGCTTCTCCGATTATTGCGCTTCAAGTGATTTATTGCCTAATGTTTAGGGACCGTCTCACCCAGGCCCGTATACAGGATTCGGCCGATTAGGGGGGCTAACATAAATTGGTATATCTCGGGAAATTCGTCCGGGTTAGCTCGAAAAAACCGCATTTTTCAACGTTTTTCGACGTGCTCTATCCATTTACATCATAAAATCATAAAATTCAAACTTTTCGAAATTTGTTTCTTACTCAAATTGCTATGAAAAGTGTCGTTTTTTTCGCGCTTGATCCAAAATAATGGGAATTACATCATATCCGGCTCGAAGCGCCGAAAATTCGAAGATTTTACGTTAAAGACAGGCAATTTTTCCATCTTTCCGTGCATTATCTTAACTTTAGAAAATTCTTTTCGGCCAAGGGGGGGGGCGGCCGCCCCTAAATACGGTCCTGGTCTCACCGTACTCATATGCGACTTGAAAAGGGCTTAGGGAGATTCCATCCCCCCAGAAAGGTCTTCACCGCCAGAGATTTTTTCATCCCTCTCGGATTCGCGGTTTTCCAAACAAATTAGTAGGAAAAGGTGCTGTTTTAAGCTTATATAGCTATCTTTTTTTCAAAAAAAGTATTAAATTTTTGGATCATTTTTTGCTTAAATTTTTTTTTCTGTTTACTCAAATTTTTCTGATTTTTCTTTTTTTTATGATTTTTGCCTACTGCAAAGATATATATATATAAAGCATCTTTCGGAAACGCCGAAAAATGACGTTTTCGGATAGGTGTGCAATATTTTTGAGCCCAAAAAAGACATTAAAATTTCGAGCCCCCTGAATTCCCACGCTGTGCACGTCTGGTCACTATGTTGCTTTGATAAATATCTTCAGTTGGGCAACAAAGTCGCATTGGTGGAGTAGAATGATTAAATATTGTCGTAGTTATCAAACATAAGGCGTTGTGTAAACATAAAAATTAGGCCAGGGCCGGCTAATCGTAGTTTTTTGTTTCTCGTCGGCAGTTTTTTGGCGTCCAAGCTCGCTATTTGGTACCATGCGTTTTTGTTTATACAGCATAAACTATTTTTTGTAAAGTTAGCAGCAGTTTCGTTGAAAACTTCGCCGAAAATGCGACATTGATATATCGAAGTTTTTTATTCTCGGGCGTTTTTCATATTTCTTAAAACAGCCTAAGATGCCGAGCATTACTGAATAATCACCGCTTTTGTTTCTCGAACTGCCATCTGATAATCTAAGCTTATAATAAATTGTTCATTCCTGGCATTCCTTAAATAATTTATATCTAAAAATGAAGCGAAATAGCGTAGTCGTACCGTCAGATTTTTCTTCCCTATCAGATTGCTTTATTAGCAAGAAGTCTATCTTATAAGATGTTGCACTAGGCATTTTAACAGGGTGGAATAATTTACTCAATCTCACCATAGATTTAACAGGGAATGGGTTGGGAAATCGCCCACTCAAGGCCGGTAGTCTGCCATCACATGCAGAGGGGCTTGGGGTCTAGATCCCCTGGAGAATCCGATTGATCTAAACCGATGGACCCCCAGAATTGTTTTTGTCATATTTATTATTTATGCCAGTTTTACGTCGGCATAACTCCCAGAATTCGGCTGCTGCCTATGTATGTTTCCCATTCCTTAAAGACTGAGATGCTTTTACCCAATTTTTAGACAAAACTTACTGTTGTTGATATATCTAAGTTAGTTTTTGCATCTTTTTTGGCCAAAAACAGATAGTCGCTTACATACATGCACAGTATGGGAATTCTTGGGGGGGGGGGTGAAAACCTAAAGTGCCTTTTTTGGGCCCAAAAATGGCCGGTACGCGTTAAAAAACATCGTTTTTTGGCGTTTCTGACGATACTCTATCCTTCTAGAGCATGAAATCATTAAAAAAATTTCGAAAAAAGTCGAATAAATTGACCAATATATCGCTTAAAACATGAATATATGGCGCGAAGCGCCGAAAATCTGGCGATTTTGAGCAAATAGATAGCCAAAAACCCTTAAAAAGACACTTTTTCTATAAATTTTCAGGTAAGTTTAGGAAACTTTTGAAAAATCGCCAATTCTGGGGGGATGAAAAATTTTTTGCGGTGGGTGATTAATGATTCTGCGGGGGGTGAAACCCCCCCAAACCTCCCCAAGATCATGTATGGTCGTTTACCGCTTTTCGTAAGACGCTCAACAACCCCTTCCCAATTTTGAGCCATCGCACACATGTATATATGTACCCAAGTTTATTTTCTTGTCGCCGAAATTTTGACGGGCATCGAGCGTTTCAAGAATCTTTGCCAACCGGAATATGCGCTATATTCTTTAGCTATAATTTCATCACGTTTTCTTTTTGAAATTGAATCACTCCATCGGCATGCACAAGCATAGTGAGCGATGCACAATTACATGCCGAATACCTACTTTTTTACTTATTGTTTTTAAATTATTAAACGTGCTGCTAGAGATGTATTGAGTCGATTGAATCATGAAAAGATTGATTGGCCAAACGAAGCGTTTGGAGCTTTTTAGCGCATTCTAAAAATTACAAGAGCTGTAAAATCATGCGGACGCTTCTATCCAGGCTAAGCTGAACCAAACTTCGCTGAACACTAAAAACATAGAATTTTGATCAAAAAGGGTTGAAAAAATTTAAAATAATTCTCTTTGCTTAATAAAATGTTCGTATGAAGCTCAAGATTTGTCTCAAACAAAAGCGAGTTTGCAACCGAAAAATATGCATAGAGTAAACAATTTTAAGTTAAGCTCTTGCAATCGTTGTTTTAGAGCGGGGAACGAAAAGTTAGACTCGTCCAATCATTTCCAGTCGACTAATTCACTTCGAGATGATGCCCTTTACCTTCCATTTCTAATCTAAGATAAGAAAAGAGCGTTTTCTACGTTGTATACCGTTCTTGATCAAAATTCGCAGGTCGATTACAATAAATCTGCCACCCAGAGATATGGCCGATATGGCCCAGTACTCCCCCCTTTTATGCTCTGGGGGCTGAGGACATTCAGCCTTTCGTTAAGAAAGATTTTCACCCCTCCCCCACGACATATATGCACAAGGTCAGGGCCGGCAGGGGGAAGGTAAATTCCTAGATATCCAAACCAGTAAATTTAGTGTTTACAATTTAGTTTTGGTATTTAAACGATGAAACTGATTAAAATAGCCTATAAAACCGCTTTTTCATTCCACTCTGACTGCATCAGATTCCTTTTAACACTGAATAGTAGAGAAATTGATGAAGTCTGGGTGATTTTTGAGTAAAAATCGCATAAAAGTAACTATCCGGCGAAAAATTTCGACATTCATTACTATTTTCGTCCTCAAAAAATGATGCAGAATAACGTTCTGGCAGCTCTCGGACAGTATCATTCCGACTGACTCTTCAGGGGGATTATACCCCTCTATCTGCATGTACGCCCCAGAAACTTTTTAAGCGAAGTAGCTATCCGTTAGCTCAAAAGAGTCAAATTTTCAGGGTTTCGCGCCATATGCTCGTTTTTTCACTACCATATTTTGTTCGATTTATCCGATTGTTTTGATATTATTTCCAAATTTTCTTTCTTCTTTATTTTCCTAAAAATTGAGCATCGTCAGAAACGTCAGAAAATGATGATTTTGACGCATTCATGTAACGGTTCGAAAATTTTGGTGACGGTCACCGGGAACTTTCTGGAGGGGAGGGGGTAAACGACCTCTAATTTTTGACCAAAAACGGCCAAAAAACCTAAAGACGGCCAAAAAATTCAATTTTAAAATCGAGGACGTCAGAAATTTTCAATTTTTTGGGGGTTGGGGACTTCCGACTTTGGGTGAGGGGATCCAGGGGCGTAACAAGGATTTTATTCCGGCGGGGGGCCCGAAATTTTTGAAGTCCTATATCTCGAGAACCATTAGGAGATACGCGAAAATAATGCTATTTTTGAGCGTTTCTCGACGAGATCTATGCTATGGCGAAGAAAAAGATTTTAAAAAAGCGAAATTTGTTTTGCTTGATTTCAAACTTGGATGTAGAAATCTATCCTTTAACCTCTCTTATGACTAATTTCTCAATAAAGCTTGGATCCAAAAAATTTCGAAAGTCTTGTCTTTGCATTTAATTTTGTGATTTTGCAAAGAAAACTAATGCAGAAAATAACAAATGGGCGCAAAGGGCCAAAAGTTTTTGATTTATCAGCCATTTTCAAGTCAAACATGTATAGGCTTTCAAGGAAGGAAATGGGAAAAAATTAAGAAGTTCGGCGCGAAGTGCTGAAAAATTTTGAGTTTAGTAGCTCAAAAGTGTGCTAAAAAGCATTTTGGCTGTCCTTTTAGTAGACGTCGAGGATTTTCAATTTCTTCCTTTAGGGGACCCTTGTTAGAAATGGAAATATTTTTTGATTTTTGAGAGGGGGGCCCGACCCAACCCCCCGCCCCGGCTGGTTACGCCCCTGGGGGGATTCCCCGTCCCCTCTTGCGTATGTTTTGACGCGTACCCGTCGTTTATGAGCCCAAAAAACACTTCAAAAAAGTTCTGACTACTTTCCCAGAATTTTCGTGCTGTGTATGTCTGCTCCCATCCACTTGAAAATTTAAGTCCTTAAATCATTGCAGAGAAAGAAGACTAGCACCGCAACAACAACTGCTTTATTGCAGTGCTGCGGTTTTATGTATTCCTTTCTTCAAAATTCATTAATTATTGCTTTGATAGGCACGACCCTAGAAATCACGACTCCTGTTATGTCTACTAGTTGTTATTTATTATGATTCATTACCAGACATGCACAGCATGGGAATACTGGGGGCGGGGCAGAAATTTTGAAGTGTCTTTTTGGCTTAAAAATGGTGGACACACGTCAAAAACATCGGTTTTCCGGCGTTTCTGACGATGCTCTATCTTTCTAGAGCATGAAAACATTTAAAATTAAAAAAAAATAAAAATGTCGAATAAATTTAACAAAGTATAGTCAAAACATAAGTATATTAGGGCGAAGCGCCGAAAATTTGACACTTTTGAGCAAATATATAGATAGTTAAAAACCGCCTAAAAAATCATCTTTTCTACGAATTTCTAGGAACTTTCGGGTAGCTTTCGAAAAATCGCGAATTCTGGGAAATGAAAAAATTCCTGCTAGGATTAGGGGTGAAAATTTTATTGAGGGAAGGGGTGAAAACCCCCCAAACCCCCAAGATCAAATATGTTCCTTACTCTTTTTTACCTTATAACTCACGATTTGCTTGCGTTTAGGAAGCGCTAAAAGCTAGTGATTTATTTCATCACTTAATCTCCGTGCGGTCCATTTTATCTTCATAAAAACTTATCGAGTTTTCTCAATTTTTTTCCGATTAAAACTGGTTGACAACACCCGCGCTCTTTTCTAAATCACACCATTCGTTTTTGCGCGAAGTAAATTTCGCAACGCAGACGCAACGAACAAGTTTATACAGTTTCATTTGAGTTCGTCACCGAAAGCGATTCATAGTGACGAAAAAAGCGTACGCAAAAAAGCGCACACACACAATCCCATCTTTTGTGTGCGCCATTTTGTGCCACGTTTTTTTCCTTCTACCCAGGCTATCCGTATAACGAGTAATATATTGCTTGGCGTATCCTGTCGCTGGCCGCGGTTAAGCGTAGACTTAGATTTGTCGAAAATTTTTAAATTGTTTTACTGCACTTTATCTACACTAATGCGCATACTATGCATGAAAAATATAAAGGAATACAAACAGGCTCTCGTTTAACTGGGACTTTCCGTATACAACCGCAGCGAGCCTTGCAACCGAAGCGAGCCTTGCGTACGATTAATCCTGATGCAGAAATTACTAAGGGGTCGTACACTACATGCGAATTACAGTACACACTGGGGTTACCACGTAATCGCACGCATAAATAATGTTTGGAATGCTTGCTTGAGTAAATTTTTAAAGGCAAGGCGCGAGCTGACTCTATACACGATACACAAGCGAAACTCTTTTTTTACAGCATCTATAAAATTAACGTCAACGGACGGACGGGTGCGTTTGATTGGTCGAAAAATTGAAAATTTTGTCGTCATTTTATTGGACCATATTCTGAACTTAATTCTTTTGACGCCGTTTTTATAATAGCCCCGAAAATGACGTAATTTCTTATCAACCGGATACTAAACGGTAGCGCAAAGTTATTGTCCCACGTTGTCAACGACGTTGTAAATTTATCACTGAATCATCATAAATTGAAACTTCAATTATTTTCGTCGCGAAATCACCGCCGAATTATTTTCAAAACGTACTGAAGACCGGAAGTAATACGAGAAAAGATGAAAATGACTCAAAATGGAACAATTTTTTGTTAGGTCGCACCTAGATACATTAAGAAAACAGGAACACAGAACAATATGCAATCCTGCGTTTGCGATGTTGCTAAAAGTATTTATAGATCGTTCATCTTTTTCTTTCAGTGAAGACGAAACGCATATAATTATGTCATTGAATGTCTATATCGCCTTGCCAGAAAATTGCAGAGATTCGGTTATCGGCGTTTCTGACGATGCTATCGTTCTAGAGTATAAAAACAAAGTTCGAAAAAATCAAAACAATTCAGATAAATTGGACAAAATGTCGTCAAGAAAAGAGTATATAGCGCTAATCGTAGAAAATTTGACACATATTGATGACTAAGGACGCTTAAAACAGCATCTTTTTCTACGAATTTTCTGGAAAATCTTGAAAAATTCCGAATTATAGGGATATTTAAAAAAATTTCTTGAGAGAGGGGGTGAAAAATTTTATTGGGGGGCCTAAACGGTCCTCAGATCATGTATGCTCTGGTTTTGATAACACATGGCTGTAGGTTGGAAGGGGTTTGGACCTCAGGATCTGAAAGACCCTCCAAAAGTTGACAGACGGCCAGAATTGAATTTTGGGTGCTATTTTTTGCGATTTTGCCCCGTCCGACGCCATAATCCAACTGCTATCCACCTACGGTCTTGTCTACATACTTTTCAAAAAAATTTATCTGGCTACTCGATTCGGTCCAATTCTTCCATTAGTATCCGCGAATAAATGATACGAAGTAGAATTAAATCAAATGAAATCAAATTAAATTTAATTTAAAAAAATTAAATAATTTAATTTAAAATTAAAAAATTACTTCAAATTAAAATTAATTAAAATTAAAAACTAATTCATTTGAAGCATCAAATTGAATACCTCTACGTTATCATAGTACTTATCGTATTTGTTAAAGTGTATTTATTTTTGTATTCTCCTAAATGTTTTTTTATAAATTTATATTTTTTTACCAAATTTTTCTACTACTGATATTTCTATTAATTGTCTAGTGCTAATCGCCGTAGATGTCGATACCCCATCGTCATCGTCGTCGGTGACTTTGCGAGAAAAGCCTTTAAACGTAAAAAACGCGAAGGCGAATAATCTGAGAGCCCAATCGACTTGCCTTGCTTCCGGGGTGGCCCCCACCCGCCAATCGCTCATCAGCTTTATTCCCGGGACGTCGTCCTACAAACGACAGGCAGCCGAAAAGTACATTCAAAACAGTTATAGTTGGATTTCGCATATAGAAAAGTAGGTATGATGAAGCATAATCATTCATTCAACAGGGGTGGGGACCCCCATGCGAAATTGGTCTTCTCCGCGCCAAAGTCAGTAATTTTTTCGACTCCCCCTCGCCAATATTTTTGGCGGGAGATTGCGTTTTCTGTCCATTTTTAGGTATTTTTCACAAAAAGTGGATGTCATGTATATCCCACCTCACCCCCCTACCCTGACCTTGTGCAGACAAGGTCAGGGTCGGCAGAGGGAATGCATGAAATCCAGACGTGTTATTGGGAGGGGAGGTTTTACTACCCTTTCAGAATGGCAACTGACCCCTTCCCCCCGCAAAGTGGCTGCGACCCCTCCAGAACTGGCGATTTTTTGTAAAAGTTGGTAAAAGTTGTAAAAAGTGTGCCTTTTTAGGCGTTTGCACGTTTTTTAGCTATATTTTGTTCAATTTACTTGATTTTTTAGATTTTTCTGAGATTTCTTTCACGTTTTTATGTACTAGAAAGAGCGAGCATTGTCTCGAAACGTCAAAAACTGTGTTTTTGACGTGTATCCATCGTTTTTTAGCCCAAAAAGGCACTTTTTAATATATTTTTAGGCCTGACCCCCTAGAATTCTCATGCTGTATTGTACATGTATGGTGAAATCTCAGAAATCCGAAGGTTTAAATTTAACGTTCACGAATTTTTTGTTATTTATGGACCAAAATGATCAAAATAGCCTAAAAAAGCGTTTTCGTGGTAATTCTGCATTTTCTTGAAGCATTTTAGTCCATTTTGACTGCATTATATCACTTTTCACACTAAAAAATACTGAGATTGATAAATTTTTGTCACCTTTTTAAGTAAAAAGTGCATAAAAGCAGAAATCCGGCGCTAAGCGCCGGAAAAATTCCTTCATTCTTTCTGCTTTTTACCTCAGAAATGATGCAAAAACATCCCGTCGGGTCATAATCGCCGGCCGGCTGACCCTCCAAGGGGCTAATACCCGCCCCCGCTCGCTACCCCTTCCCCTATATGCATGTATGCAGGCACGTATCTCTGGGGGAACGGGGGTTTAGACTCCCCAAAATTCAGAAAAATCGGAAAATGTGACTTTTTAAACGTTATTTTGTGCCATTTTTGGCTTTTTGGGCTTAGTCCCCTCAAAAATTAGTGTTGGTCCCCCCAAAATAGGAGTTTCGTGTATGGTGAAGCACAATCTTGTCCATTTTACTAATTGTAATATTAGTGCACAACGTGTGGATTTTGGACAAGGGAGGAGAACCCAAAAAGTTATTTCTAAAGTGTTTTTTTGTCTTTAGGCGTGAAAGTCGCCTAAAGTTCATCCTCTCCTCTGTAATTCTTTGAAAAATCACCTAATTACACTTCCTAGTACGACATGCACGGCATGGGAATTTTGAGGGGGGGGGGAAGCTGATATCTTTAAGTGTCTTTTTTGGGCTCTAAAATAGTGGGTACGCCTTAATAACATCGTTTTTTGGAGTTTCTGACTATGCTTTTTCTGCCATGACCACAAACACGCATTAAAATCGGAAAAAATATCGGAAAATTCGATTAAATTGAACAAAATATTGTCAAAAATAAGTAAATATCACTTTTGAGCTAACAGATAGCGAAAACAAACGGCACCTTTCATTCGAATTTTTTGCAAATTTTTGGGAAATTGCGAATAAATTTCTAATTTCTGGCGGTGGGGGTGAAATCCCCTACTCGCCAGTCGAATAAAGCGACTCAAAGAGCATTTTTTCTTCACCAAATTCCAGTAAATTTGATTGTTTTGCGTTAAATGCACAAAGTTGGCGCATTTGTTAAAATATGCACTTTTCGCTTTTATCTAATTTTCCCTTTTTAATTATTATCTTAAATGAATCTCGATGATTCGTCTGAATACATATCGAAATCTTATTTATTCGTTACTTTTATATTATTTTTCTTCACTAAATTTTTGTTTATTCATGTGCTCCTTACCTATTTATTAATTAGGTATTTTATTTATTTATCTATTGTGCTTTATCTGAATGGGGGTTTAATCTTTTGTTTATTTATTTATTGATTATTTATTTATTTATTGAAATGTATTAATTAATGAATTCGCGTATCAACTGATTTGTTTATTTATACATTTATTTAATAGTGTATTAATTTATCTAGTGATTTATTTATTTGTCCATCTATTTATCTACTAATTTCTTAATTTTTTTGTCATTTTATTTATTTTATATTTGTATCAATAAATCAATAAATATTACTTAATTTATTTTTATCTATTAATTAAGTACATAATTAGTCAATTGACTATTATATTCTATTTATTCATTTATTTGTTCATTAATTACACAATTTTATTCTTTAATTGATTGATTACTTTCTTATAGTTGGTTTATTTATAATTTTATGGAATTATTTTCCTAAGGTCTGTCATTATTTCATTCAATGACCTATTTTTTTATAGGAACGATGAAACGAAGGAAAAGCACAAAAGTAGAAAGCACGGATTATTTAATCACGGGCCAAAGTCTAAGGTAGGCGTTTTATCTGTTTTGATAATTTAAACTTAAGTTCTTTTTTAAATTTAAATTATCTTGATTTGAAAGGAAAAAAGGCCTCATTTTTGGATAAAAGTCAATCCCGCTGATGGCGACCGCTGCGAAACGTGTTCTCATCGATTACAACGCTCCAGTGCCTATCAGTGCAACGGTAATTTAATTCTTTGATTTAATTAAATTTTTTTATCTTTAATTTGATTTAATTTTTTTAATATTTTTAAATTTTCTATTTTCTTTTATTGACTGTGTTATATGTTTTATTTTATTATTATTATCTTAAAACAAAATAATAAATTGTTTTTTATTTTATTATTTATTCTTTTGTGCGATTGATTTTTGTCACAAATTTTTTCGAGCTATTTAATTCATAATTTATTTTTTGATATTGTATTATTTTCTTTCTTGACCTAATTAGTACATATGTCTGGTGCTTAATTTATCTAAATTTAGTAATTTAACTAAATATAATAATTTTGTAATTTATTTCAATTTAATTTACTTATATTCTCGTAATATAGCATCAAAATGAAATGTGGAAGAGTCATTATCTTGCAGAATTAAATTTTGAAATTTTTCTTTCATCTCAGAAAAATTTTAAAAATTGAATCAAAATTTGAAAAAATGAACTTTTTCGAAAAATTGCGAAGAAAATTGCGATCTTTTACCTTTTAATTCTATCGAAAATTGTTTGAGTTAAATTCATCTAATTAGTTAGTTTTATTTTAGTTTAGTGTTATAGTATTTTTAGTTTTTATTTTTTTATTGCTCTGGTCACTTTTATCATTTTTGGATTTTTTCCATCACTCTTTTGGCTTTTTATTTAAATTTATTTTTGAAGTCTGTTCAATTTTATTTTTATTCAGTTTTGATTTAAATTTTAATAAAAATTTAAATAAAATTTTTTTATTTAAATTTTTATATAAAAAAATTTTATTAAATTTTTTTATAAAATTTTATTAATTTATAGAAATTAAAAAAAATTTTTATATTTATTTATAAAATAAATTTATAAAAAAATCTAATAAATTTAATCGAATTAATTTCTAAATAATTTATTAAATAAAAATTTAATAAATTATTATTTATTAAATTTTTATTTAATAAATAATAATATTTTTTTTAAATAAATTGTTATTTGTTTATTAATTTAATTTTATGACTCTATTCATCATCCTTCTCTCGTCTGTCGATTTATCGAGCTTTAAGCACTTTGTTTACATTTTAAGGATGCCAGTCAATTGTTCATAGTCAGTGTAAAGAACTGTACGACAAAACCCGTTGTAACAAGGTTGTAAAGGTAAAAAATTATCCCACATTCATTTCGTTTCATTTCTCCAAAAAGTTTCTCGATTAATATTGTTTTAATTTTAGCTTCTATAAACTGCTTGCTCAAATTAATTTAACTAATATTAGGAGATGGGCAGAAATAAGGGCATTTTTTAGCGTATCTCAACGAGCTCTATGCAATGGTGAAGAAAAATTTACATATAAACAATTTCTAAAAAATTTGAAAACAAAAATTTCTAAAAAATTTCTAAAAATTTCAAAATCAAAATTTCTGAAAAATTTCTAAAAAATTTTAAAACAAAAATTTCTTAGAAATTTCTAAAAAAAAATTTCAAGAAAAAAATCCAGAAATTTTTACTTTATTTTATATTCATATCGCGCAAATCTATCGTTTAAACAATCGACACACCTGATTTCTCACCATTCAATCGACGAATAATTTCCCTACTTCTGCCCCTGTTTTTAATCTTTGTGATTTACAAAGAAAAACAATACAGAAAATGAGTAATTTGGCGCAAAGCGCCTAAAAGTTTGACCTGAGGATATAACTAGCTACAAAATTGAATCGTAGATGCCCTAAAATAATTTTAGTCGATAATTACGCAACTGCACAGTATTTACATTTAATAACTATCGGCATAGGTGGGCGGCACCAAATTTCTGGGGGGGCAAGATTTTTCCAAAGGTCAAAAAATGGCCTTAAAAATGGTGGTATGGCGAAAAAACACCATTTTTCAACGTTTCTCATCGAGCACTATCCATCGGCATCAAAAAATTGCGAAAAAACGAAAAATTTCCAAAAATTTAATTCTGTGGGGGTATTTTGATTTGTGAGGGGTGCATACCCCAAACCCCCCCCCCCCGCCCAGGTATGACTCTCAGGCTCTTAGCTGGACTGCACTGCAGTAATTCATGGTGAAACGACGCGTGAAAACAGAATTGATGAAATAAAAAGTAAATGTGGACTCGATGTACAAAGCTAGCAGGACATGACGACGAGCAGATGTAAACAGGGAGGCCCCAAACAGTCTGGGCTAACAGTTTTAATCTATTTTCAGAGCAAATATTGCTAACGTGATGGTATCATTTCGACATATTAACTTCAGGCACTTGGCTGGCCGTCCTATTTGGGGTGGGTAACACTAATTTTTTGGGGGGACTAAGCCCAAAAAGGCCAAAATTAGCACAAAATAACCTCTGAAAAGTCATAATTTCCCGATTCTTCTGATTTTTGGGGGGTCCGAACCTCCTTATTCCCCCCAGAGATACGTGCCTGATTGACTTCTAAAAGTGCTAAAGCTTTCTTACTAATTTGGCCCGGGCCTGGGCTTGCCCTGACCGGTCGGACCCGGGTATCCGGTCTATCACTGGGCTCCCGGCCATTTAGAGGCTGGTAGGGGGTAAATGACCTCCAATTTTTGACCGAAAACGGCCAAAAATACGTAAAAATGGTCAAAAACGCTATTTTTTCAAAAGCGGCGGGTGTCAAAAATTTCCTAGCTTTGGGTATGAAAGATCTCCTGAACGACGCCTGTTACATTTGTGTTGCTGAGGGTTTATACTTGTATAATTCTCAAAATTTTGTGAGAACGAGCTTTTACACAATATCGCTTTTAAATTAATAAAGTCGCTGCTTTTGATCGAAATTGGGAAAGTCTCGCTCAAATTTTGAATATTACTGACAGAAATCCGGACCAAATATATGCAAATTTCGAAATTCGGCGTTTTGGTTTTTTTTCGAATTCCTTTTTCCTTCGCATTCTAAGCTTATAAATTTGACAGTATTTCAGTGTTATGCAATGCCTTGCAAAACTTCAAAAATTAAGCATATTTTTTTAAACTGTTAAATGGAATTATATTTATATATAATATATTAAATTATATATAATACATATTTACTTTACACTTTAAACTTTAAACTGTCGTTTTTTTCTGATTCACACGGCATAAATAATGCCCTTCTTCCCCTGTTACATTTTGCGATCAGCATAATTTTTAACTCTTTATTTTTGTGTTTATATTTCTGCTTCATTTTATTTGCGTCCGCCATTTTAAGTTGTTTTATATCTACTTGTTTTAGCTGCTTCCGTTTTATGTGACAAATAAACTTATTTACTTACTTACTTAAAATGGCCTAAAATTTTAGCTTAATCTCGGTCCACCGTTATTGTTGCGTCATAGCGACAGCAATAACGACTTATCGGTGGAAAAGGCGCCTATTAAGGAAGAATCGGAGATGTGCGCCGGAACCATCTGTCCAAAAGGTGGAGTTTGATATTCAAATTTTAAACTTTCGGGTTTCGTTTTGCGTTTCTCGAATTATTTTTGCCATTTTGTTAAATAAGCCTTAAATAAAATTTTGAATCACTGTCACCCATTCCCGTAGGGGCGCTGGGGGTTATCATCCGTATCCATACGTGTAAGGGCTCGAAATTTGGGGAGGGGGTTAAGCGACCTCCAATTTTCGGCCAAGATGGCCAGAAAATTTGATGTTTTCCAAAGAGCCGGGGCTGGGGTCGAAAATTTTCTGGCTTTGGGGGGATGGGGGAAGGACGTCCGACTTTGCCCGTATCTTCAGGGACTGAGAAACCCTTAAGCGTCTTAAATGTAAAATAATGCTTAAAATTGGATGGAATCGTAATAATTTGGAGTGGTGCGTCAGAATAAAGCTGGACGGCTTAAATCTCGCTAACGAATGATTTTGGCCCAGAACGGAGTATTTTTAGGCGGTTTTTAATGAATGAATTATAATTAATTCTCAATTGATTAATTAAATTTATCCTGCTTATGTACTTAATTAATACCCCTATTATGCATTTAGTCTTCAGACGTATCATTATCTAAATTCGTGGAACACTTTTCCGGTTCGTTCTTGATTTTTCTTCTTGTCAAACAGTTTTTCGCCGATTAAAATTTACTCATTCTTAGGTCATAATAAAGGACTTTGACACATTAGTTCAGCGGGCGAAAATTTTAAAGGTTCGTGGAATGCATTATGTAAATGCAACGACTGAAAATTTTGGACATCGGTTATAATTACATAGGTGGAATATAGGTTGAATTGCTTTATCGCCTAAAAGTGACGTAAAAATGCAAGTTTTTCCCCAAAAGTTGATGGGGCGGAGGGGTGAAGGGTTGCATTATTTGGGAAGACGAGGGTCAACCGACTTTTGGAGCGAGGATCATACAGTGCTGGCCACGAAATTCGAACAATAAAGAAGCGATTGATTTCATTTGGGAACGCTTCTTCACGACCCAATCGCCGGAGACCTAAAGAGTATCCTGACATGCTTTACTATAAGAAAATGCGACTCAAACAGCGCGAAGCGCTAGTTAGTTCTAAGAAAACGCGACCTAAACGCTTAGGTCGGACAGTTTGCGACTCAGCACGCGTAGAGCATATTAATATCGATTATACTCGTGCAATTCATGTGTATATGATATTGTGTACATAATGCGCACACGCGCGCTATCATCACGCGTCTATTTAAAAACGCACGCTGAGTCGTAAACGGTCCGACCTAAACGTATAAGCCGCGTTCTCTGAAAGTAAAGCGTGTCAGAATACTCTTGAGGTCTCCAGCGATTAGGTCATGAAAAACCGTTCCTAAATAAACTCAATCGGTACTTTATCGTTCAGATTCCGTGGCGAGAACTGTGTGTGTTAATGGGTATCCCCTACCCAAAGTTGGTCGCCCCCGGACATGTGAAGCCTTGGAATTAAGGTTGGGTCCACGTACAATTTTGAGAGGTAAGGGTAAATCGCCTTAAATTCTGGAGGTTGATTTTTTTCCCTGTTCTCCTCCAATTCCTAGAATTCAAACTTCAATTCTCGCCAAAAGTCAGGGGTTCGAAATTTTTTGACCTTAGGGTTGTTGAGGTAGACGACCAACTTCGGGTGGGGCTTCCCCATCCTCCTGCTGCATGGGTGGGGATACCACCGGTCAAAGTTGGTTGTACCTCGTCCCTCAATGTCAGAAATTTTATACTCCCCCTGGTTTTTGGTAAAACTCGCGTTTTGTTGTTGCTATTTTTGCTTTTTTTCTGCCATTATTGTTCGAAAATTTGAGGTCATGTACACGCCTTCGCTAAAAAGGTCGGCCAACCTTCAGCCAGAATTTAGAGTTACTCCTTACGTCATAACTGTTTACAGAAATTCCCGATGGGTCGTCTAATGCTCCGCGAATACTTGGAGCCCAGGATTCGACCGGTAACGAAGAATCGCAAGCGACGCCGGATGACGGGGTCAATTTGCCCTCCGGGTTTTACACCGTTACAGTGTAAATTAGCCATTAAACTTGAAAAATAAAATAATAAGAATTTATCGATATTTGAGGGAATCGTTTGGGGTATATGCCTTTTTACGCTAGAATTTTTGAGCTTAAATTTTTTTCAAAATCAAGATTAATAGGTTTTTTAATTTTTAGACTAATTTTAAGTTTTTCTTATAACTTGCCAAATTTCCTCAATTGAGCTCTTGAAATTTTTCCGAGATTTCGATTTTGAATATTTCGAGATTTTTAATTTCATCGCGAGGCTAATTTTCGTTTCGAGAATCATTAGCATTTAAAAATTGTCAAGTTTTGCTGTTTTTGATAGTTTACCGATTTTTTCAAGTTTTATAATCGAAACCTGATTTCTAAATTAGAGTCGCTGATTTTGAGTTTAAAAAAGGGAATTCCCATCGAAAATTATGCACTGTTTAAAGCAGGGGCGGATTTAAGGGGGGCGGCCGCCCCCTCCCCCCATTGGCCCAAAATAGTGCGCAAAATTAAGGATTTTTGAGCGATTTTCAGCGATTTTCGGGTTAAAACGGCTAATTCTTCCGCCCTCGGCCCAAGTAAGGGTTCCGCCCCCCTTAGGGGTACCGCCCCCCCTTAGGAAGATCCTGGATCTGCCACTGGTTTAAAGTATGTATATTTTATATACATAAAATGTAAAATAATAAAGAAAATCAAATAAATAATTTTATTTTATATTTTTCACCCCCCTTTTACGGATGTATGCGTGTTCAACTTTAAATTTTGTTTCAAATCAAGTTTAAATTAAATTTGTTCTAAATTTATATTGAATTGTCAATTGTAAAGAATTGAACCACTCTTTTTGCCTTATTTCCTTTGAGTTATGCGGCTTTGTAATCGAAATATTTCGCTAAATTTTCGCCAAATTTATCTATTCACGCTGTTGTACTGGTTTGAGCTGTATTGTTTGCGTTCACCAATTTTGATTGTTTACAATTGAAATCGTTATCAAGCTCAAAGTATTTGAATCGTTTTCAACTGTCGAGTTCCAGAGTGTAAAGTGTAAAGACGCAATACCGGGGTATAAAGTTTTCAGCTCAGCAAAATTGCAGCCTTTTTTGATTTTTTTATTAGCCCTTTATGAATGTTTAGATATGTATCAAAACTTTTCATTTCTAATTTATCATTTATTGATTTTGATAACTAAGCAGGTGCGGATTTAGTGGGGGCAGGAGGGGTGGGCGGCCGCCCCCCTCTCTCTCTCTTTTTAAAAAATAAATAGGCGCAATAGGGAATACTGCATTTCTTAATGATTTTTACCATTTTTATCACGATTTGTCAACATTTTCTGACGCTTCGCGTCCGCTAGCATCATACATGTAACAGGAAGATGGGGGATCCCTCCATACTAAAGTCGGAAGTCCCCCTATTCTCCCAGAGGCAGATATTTTTTGACTTCCTCGACCCCAGATTTTTGGAAAAAATCGAATTTTTCGGCTGTTTTTACCCTTTTTTGGCCGTTTTTGACTAAAAACTGAAGGTCATATATTCCCGCCCCCTTTAAAGATGGCCGGGACCCCACTCCCGAATTTTGAGCCGCTACATGTATGGGTAGCATTGACATTCATTGACTTTCTTGGCTGTTAAAAAACTATATATTCCATGTCAGCAGAGTCATTTATGTGCAGGACAAGGTTTTTTTGTAGTTCATACAATGCTTTTTGCTGATTTTGCACTAATTTTGCGTGTTTTTCGTAAGAAAACTTACAAGATTTTTATCTTTTTTCGGAACTTAAATGATTGTCCACCAAAAGACGAAGAAAGTGATGGTCTAAGCATCAATGAACGGATTTCTTTAAACATTTTTGACAATGTTGGTAAAATTTCTGGATTTCGAATCATACATGCCCATAGGCAGGCACGTAGCTGTGGGGGTAATGGGGGGTCCGAACCCCCTCCCCCCTCAAAATTCAGAAAAAACCGGAAAATAGGACTTTTTACACGTTATTTTGTTCTATTTTTGGCTTAGACCCCAAAATTGGTGTTGGTTCTCCCCAAAATAGGAGGGCCGGCTACGTGCCTGCGCATAGGGGGTCATGGGTTTATTACCCTCTGCTAAAAGGTCAGCCAAACAGGTACTGTCCGGCGATTTTGAGCTGACGGAACGTTTTCTTTATAATTTTTGAGGTCAAAAGCGGTAAAAATGTCTAAAAAATTTTCGGCGGTTGCGTTGGATAACTACTTTTATGCACATTTTATTCAAAAAGCGCCTAAAATTGATGAATTTCTGTGTTTTTTATTGTTAAAAGTGATATAATGCAGTCAAGATGGACTAACAATGCTTTACAAATGGTATATTATCACGAAAAAAACGTTCTGTAGGCTATTTTTACTATTTTGGTCGTTGAAACATCAATTAAAAATCGGCAGCGTTAAGCCTACTGTTTTGGATTTCTAGGATTCTACCCCCCCTTCCGACTCGGCCTTGTGCACCCATCTTCCTCCCTCTCCCCTAAGCAAGTGATTCATAAATTTTGATACGCCTACTTCTCATTTTATTGGTTACTTTTCCGTTTGTTTTGATTGATTATTCATTTTTGTCGTTAAATTAAATTTTTTGATCGTTTATTACCTAAGGCCGTGTGCAATATGGAACGAAATAGATTTGTGGCGCGAAGAATCCGAGTCGTGGAGCTGCGGTGCTGGGAAAAGCGAGAAAAAGAAATTGTCGTCAAAGGAAATCAAGCGTCAGGATATTATTCACGGTTAGAGTCGTTATTGAGTGTAAAGTATTAGAAGTGTAAATATTAGAAGTGTAAAGTAACAGACTTGTTATCAAGCGCTAAGTATTAGAATCACATTTACGTGTAAAGTATTATAATTTTCATCAGGTGTAAAGTAGATATGTAGTACTAAGATTAGGTATCGGGTGTAATGCGTCTGAATCGTTATTAAGTATCAAATGTAATGTAATACTAATGGAGCACTTGTAAAGTAGCTCACAAGACTGGGTGAAATATTACACTTATCTCTTGCTAGAAAATCTTTTTGTGAACTAACGATTCTGTGTAAAGTAGATCCATATGATTTACTTTGCTACGAGTCATGGATTTTGTTCATTCGTGACGCATAGGTGCACAAGGTCAGGGTCGGCAGGGGGGTAGAATCTCAGAAATCCAAAACAGTAGATTTAAGGTTAACGATTTTTTGTTGTTTAAACGACCACAATGGCCTGTAAAACGTCTTTTCGTAATAATTTTGCATTTTTAAAGTATTTTTAGTCACATTTTGACTGCATTATATCAGTTTTAACACTAAAAAACAGAAATCAATTTTTGGCGCTTTTTGTTTAAGAAAGTATACATAAAAATACTAATCCGAGGCACTGCGCCGAAATTTTTGTTGACATTTTTACTGCTTGTGGCCTCAAAAATGATGCAAAAAACTTTCTATCAGCTCAAAATCGCCGGACAGTACCTGTCCGGCTGACCCTGCAGCGAGGGGTAAATACTCCGTCACCCCCTATGTGCATGTATGTCGTGATGGTGTAAAGTAGCTTAAATTTGTTAATTTGAAATAAATCTCAAATTTAATGTACACAATTTTTAGATTTAACACTCAAATTTATTCCATGTTAGCTTTAAATTTTTGAAATTTTTAATTAAATATTAAATTTAAATTTGGTAGTTAAACATTGCTTGCTCATCCGTGGTGGTGTAAAGTAGCTTAAACTTATAAAGTTTAATTGAATTACTTAAATGTTAAATTTTAAATTTGTAATTCAAATTTGGCAGTGAAATATTGCATAGCTGCTTAACGCGAATAATGCTTCGCAATAATTCAAAGCGGATTATTGTGAAATAAAGTCTCAATTTTATTTGTTTTGTGTAAAGCGAGTGTAATGGATATGTAGTACGGTAATTAGTTTACAATATATTACACTTTTTCTTTCACGAATTGTACATAACCGAGAAGCATCACTGCCAGACGTTGGTTGTGCTCAAACACGTAATATTTTTTGCGTAATAATTTATTTAAATTATCAAAATAAATGAATAAATAATAATAAGTGAAAGAATTCATTAATAATCTTCGGAATAAATATGTTTTTATCACAATTAAATCATAGTTAATTTATTGACCGTGAGAGAATTAACACTGAATGTCATTAAATATATTTTTTCGCATCGAGCCGACATGAATTTATCGAATATGGTTTAAAGTATCGCTTAATGCGTAACTCAGTTAATAGCGTCGGTATTACGTTTTCTTTCCAACAAAAATTATGTTGCATAGCAATTGCTTGCTCGAAATGGACAATGTGTTACACTAACCATATGACCATGGGGGTTACCCCTGAAGGGATTTCATCTCGCCAGAAAATTTTCTTTTCCACTCCCCAGTAATTCGATACTGTGCATGCTTGTACTGTAGTTTTAGTAATTAAATAGCACACACAGTGGCGGATGTAGGATTTTCCTAAGGGCGGTGTATCCCAACTTTTCCAAAAACGGTCAAAAATAGGCCCAAAAATTTGCCCTTAACGCGCGAAATAGCGTTTTTCGGTGTTTTACATTGTATACTTTTACATAAAATCACTTTTGACGCAATATTTTTTCTGAAAATTTTAAAATTTTCGACAATTTTGTGCGGAAAAATCATATAAATTTCTTTGACTTTAACAATAATCTGGCGCGAAGCGCTGGAACATTCGTGAAATTAAGGCGGATGGACGTCTAGAAGCATGATTTACTGCTTGATTTCCTGTATTTATAGCATTTGATGCGCAACACCGAAAGTTTTAATTGAAAATTGAAGAAAACTATGCAAAAATAGCTATCTCTGCTGTTAAAATTGTTATGAAACCTACATGAACAGAAAATGGCTTCCAGGTCGCCAAGAAAGTAAAAATAAATGTCATTAATAGGCGTCATCTGAGAAAATGGTCACTGACGGCCAAAAAATCATTTCAAATTGCATATCCATTCGTTATCTTGCTAAATGTTTTTGGCCAATGGGGGCGCCCCCCATTGGCTACCCTTAAATCCGACCCTGCACACACAGTGCTTGCCATGAAGGTTAACGCGCCATCATCGTCAAATTAATAAGAGATTGTGCGTCGCGAGGCCGCGTTTTGTCCATTATTCTCTATCAAATTTTTCTTTTTTATTATGGCATATTATTCTGTATCATGCCGCTAATGCGGCGTCGCAGGCGGAGCAATTTAGCTATTAATAGCATCAGCGGAAAGGAAGCGCGCGGAATTTACGTCCTTGCTCCCTTTGGCTGACGCTATTAATAGCTAAATTCGTCGTCGTATTAGCGGCGTGATATCGGATCATATATGTAAGAGGGGGTGGAGGGTTCCCCCACTCAAAGTCGGAAGTTTCATCTCCCTAGAGCTAGAAAATTGTTGATCCTCATTTGTGAAAAAAATTAAATTTTTTGACTGTTTTTAGGCGTTTTTGGGCCGTTTTTAGGCGTTTTTGGCCGTGTTTAGGCGTTGTTTTGGCAGTTTTTAGGCGTTTTCGGCCATTTTGGGTAAAAAATTTTGAATTTTTTCGAGCCGTTACATGTATGTATATATGTAGGATAATATGCTGAAATCAAAGATACGAGTTGAAAGAGAACAATGGACAAAAGGCGGCGCTCGCGACGCATCATCTAACTTTAATCTGAAAATGATGGTGCGTCAACTTTCGTGGCGGGCGCTGTAGATTTAAAGTATAATTAATGGCCGTTTAGTTTAAACTGCTGATAAATTATTTCCATCCCGATTCCTAATCGAGAATTTTCCTTCTAAAGCGTAAACTTCGGTTGCAGAGCGAAAAATAGTTACCCGCCGAGTGTAAAGTGCATTTTTCCTCATGCCTTTTATGGGTCCAAAAATGGTAGTTACGCGTCAAAAACATCGTTTTCAGCGTTTCGGACGATTCCCTATCTTTCTAGAGTATAAAAACAAAAAATCTCGAAAAAAAATCAAAAACGTCGGATGAAATTGAACAAAATATGGTCGAAAGATGAGTATAATGGCGCTAAGCGCCGAAAATTTGGCAGTTTTGAGCAAATTGATAGCTAAAAACGCATTAAAAAGCATCTTTACTACAAATTTTTAGAAAATTTGTAGGAACCTCAAAAACTCGCCAATTCTGGGGTGGGAGTGGAACAATTTTTTGCGGGGGGGGGCTGAAGATTTCCTAAAACCCCCATGATCATGTATGGGGCGACCGACTTTGGCGTTAATCCCCATATGCGTCCAAGAGCGGTTTTACCTTATAAAGCGACATTTTTCGATCCGTTCTGCTGTTTATGCTTTCATTTCTTTAGGTTATGGTAATAAAAGATAAAAATTCAGGTGATAAAGCTAAAATTTCAGCATGTTTACTGTTTTTAAGTCGATTTTCTAGTCGTTTCAAAAAAATAAAATATAAAGATATAAAAGGCAATAAGTTCGATGCGACTAGCCGAAAAATTTCGGATGACGTGAAACGCAGAAAGTTTTATAAGGCGGAAAATTTTGATCGGGAAAAATATCAAAATAGTTGTTAAATGGTGATTCTGCTCGAAATAATTGCTCGAAAGGCCGTAAATTAGAGTATTTTCGCGCTAAGGAACGTTAAAATTTGGAGAAAAATTTGGAAAATTTCCGAAAAATCTCGGAAACTTTTCGAAAAGCTACATATCACCGCCTTTTGACTTTTTTTGAATTTCTGAAACTTTTCTCAAAAATTTCTCGCCTGCCTGGGTGCATAAAATAAAAATACTTGATGAGTCATTCTGGTAAAATTTGCCATTTATGTTTATTCAAAATTTATTTCTGCTAATTTCATCAAATTCTCTAATTAATCATGACCTGCATATGGTCATGCACAGCATGAGAATCGGGAAGGGCGAAACCGAAAAAAATTTTTTCAAGCATTTTTTAGGGCTTCGAAACGAGTGATGCGTTGACAGCGTCATTTTAGACGTTTCTGATGACTTTTCTTACTTATGAGGAACGGAATTCAATCAAATGTTGCCAAAAATGGAAATTTGCATTATTGGACTAAAAAAATCGTTACAAAAATAGTAAAATGTCTTGAAATATTTTTGAAATTTTTGAGCTTTTTGGAAAGGGGGGAGAAAGCAGTAGCGTACATTGGTTTGCAGCACCATAATCCTGGGGGGGTTCAAAAGTCAAAAAATGGTATTAAAAATGGTGGTATGGCGAAAAAACACCATTTTTAACGTTTCTCATTGAGCACTATCCATTGGCATCAAAAAGTTGCGAAAAAACTAAAAAAATTTCAAAAATTGGATTCTGGGAGGGGTATTTTGGCTTCTGAGGAAGGTATTTTGGTTACTTTGGGGGGGTATTTAGCCTTCTGGATGGGTGCATACCCCCCAATTCCCCACGCACCATGTGCGGCCTTCTGATTTTGCGGGGAGGGGGTGCGACGAAAATTTCGAAGTTGGACATCTCGAGGAACACACATTCTTACAGGGTGAGGGAGTATTACCCCCACCTCAGGGTCGGAGACTGGAATCACTGTCAGACGATTTTGAGCTATCAAACATTTTCTGCAATGATTTTTGGGTACAAAAGCAGCGAAGACGTTAAAAATTTTCGGTGCTTAGCGCCGACTAGTGCATTCTGTTTTGTTTACCCATAAAATACCTAGAATGAAGTCAAAATGATCTGAAAAGTCAAAAGTTTCGATGAATTCTTGTACTTTTTACTTACAGATTGACGAAACTAGTCAGAGTGGGACGAAAAGTAGTTAAAAATGCAGATTTTCTTATTAAAACATGCTGTATTTTTCATTTTTGACCTGCAAAAATGGCTAGGACTAAATTCGGTGGTCTCAAATGTTGGGATTTCATTCCTCCCTGAACTTTCGACCTTGGGAAACTATGTCGAGGAATACTTATGGATAACAGAAATAATGGAGTTTTTGAGCTCTTCTCAACGATATCTACACATTGGAGAACGAAAAAATTTGAAAAAATCGACTTTGATTTTATTTATATTAAACAAATATGTTGTATCTAAATAAATAAGGTGCGAAGCGCCCGAAAATTATGGGCTTATTAGCTCAAAATGTGTGCTAAAATCTATCCTAGCGGTCTTTCAGATACACTTCAGAATCGTCAATTTTTTGTTTGGGGACACTTGTAAAAAATATCCATACCTTCGAAATTTCAGGGGGACCAGTCCATACATGCACAGCATGTAAATTCTGAAAGGGGAGAGGGTGGAAACAAAGTGCTTTTTGGGTCCAAGAATGGTAGGTACGCGTCAAAAATATGTTTTTCTCAGCGTTTCTGGCGATGTTCTATCTTTCTAGAGCATAAAAACATAAAAAAATTTCGAACAAAAAAACAAAACGTCGGAACAAATTTAACAAAATATAGTCAAAACATAAGAGTGCGCCGAAAATTTGGCACTTTTGAAGCAAATAAATAGCTAAAAACGCTTAAAATGCGTCTTTTCTACAAATTTTTAGAGAATTTTAGGGATCTTCAAAAAATCGCCAATTTTGGGGGCGAAAAAAATTTTTGTGGGGGAAAGGAAATTTTTATGGGGTGGGGGGTGAAACCCCCAAGATCATGTATGGACTAGTCCCTGCCCAATCTGCCCTTTACAGCTATGCCACTAGGATTGAGTAAAAAGCTCAAACCTCTTAAAATTTAATAGTAAAATATTTTTCTCAAGAACGATCAAAATTTTGATCGTAGCTTTGCTTCTGGGAAAAATGAGTTTTTGATTTTACGTGTGATTTAATATTTTGTTCATATTTTATCGTATTTTACTATATTTTTCATTTTTTGTCTCATTTTGATTGGCTTCTATATATTTTTTAAATTTCTTCTTTTCCACTTATTTATCGTTTTTTTCAGACGTACTTCGACGAAATTCTACGCCAAAAATTGTTCACTGAAAATGAACTTACTCAACTTTTTCCCAAGTTGGACGATTTGTTGCTCAGCCATCGAGAATTTTTGCGTAATTTATTCGACCGAAAGCGATGCCAAATCGTTGTCGATTCGATATCGGACGTTATCAAAGCTCAGGTATTAAATTTGTCAAATTTATTTATTTTTAAGTAATTTTAAATTTTATCTTTAGTTTTTTATTTTTTATTAAAGTGTTACTTTTTCTATTCAATTTCATTTAATTTGAAAAATTATTTTTAATTACAAAATTAATCAAATTTTTATAAAAATGAATTTTGATTGTAATAAAATTTTAAATTTCGGAAGCATAAAAAACATGACGCACTATAATCGTCAGATTTATATTAGATGATGCGTCGCGAGCGCCGCGTTTCGTCTATAATGCGCTATCATCTCTTTTTTATTATTATAGGATATTTATCTGTCTCATGCCGTTGATCTTGCGATGCGGACGGCACAATTTAGCTATTAATAGCGCCAACAAGAAGGAAGCGCGCATGTGAATGCCGGAAGCGCGCACGTGCCTGAATATAGAACGGCATTCACGTGCGCGCACTCGCCTGAATATAGAACGGCATTCACGTGCGCGCACTCGCCTGAATATAGAACGGCATTCACGTGCGCGCTTCCGGTATTCACGTGCGCGCTTCCCTCTTGTTGGCGCTATTAATAGCTAAATTGCGCTGTCCGCATCGCCAGATTAACGGCATGATACAGATAAATATCCTATAATAATGAAAAAGAGATGATAGCGCATTATAGACGAAACGCGGCGCTCGCGACGCATCATCTAATATCAATCTGATGATTATAGTGCGTCATGTTTCATGGCGAGCACTGTATGATTTCGAGATAATTTTAAATTTGATAAATGTCAAATTTACCAAAATTTACCAAAAATTGTTTCTCTGAAGTAAGGTGTCGAAATAGATGAGCCATCCCTCGGTTCCAAATTTTCGATCCCCTTTCGCCTGAGTTGTTCGTCCGTCCAGAACTATTTTTAAATTACTAGAATTATATACAATGCAGCTTTTGGAGTGATTAAATAAAAAACATTGGCTGGTCTTCATTTCCTTCCGGAAATTTTTCACTCGGTGATTATCGATTTTTTTGTCGCTTTATTGTTTTGTTCTCGATTTCCTAAATTAATCATCGATTAATTGACTTTGTTGATATATTTTGTGAGTTGAGTATTCATTGACAAACTGACTTTTGACTTTTTAAAAAATATTTGATTTTTTAATCGATTTCCTAAATTAATTATTGACTTGCATCGATTGCCTAATTTTTCGATTTTTTATTCGATTTCCTAAATTCATCATCGAATTCTATCGATTGCCTATTTATTCGATTTTAATCAATTTCCTAAATTAATTATCTACTTCTATCGATTGCCTAATTTTTTTTGAATTTTTCGATTGATTTCCTAAATTAATTATCGATTTCTATCGATTGCCTAATTTTTCCGATTTTTTAATCGATTTCCTAAATTAATTATCGACTTCTGTCAATGGCCTATTTTTCTAATTTTTTGAATCGATTTCCTAAATTAATTATCGACTTCTATTGATTGCCTAATTTTTTCGATTTTTAATCGATTTCCTACATTAATTATCGTCTTCTATCGATTGCCTAATTTATTCAATTTTTTAATTGAATTCCTAAATTAATTATCGACTTCTATCAATTGCCTAATTTTTCCGGTTTTCTAAATCGATTTCTTAAATTAATTATTGACTTGTCTCGATTGCCTATTTTTTTCAATTTTTTGATCGATTTCCTAAATTGATCATCGAATTCTATCGATTGCCTATTTATTCGATTTTTAATCGATTTCCTAAATTAGTATCTGCTTCTATCGATTTCCTAATTTATTCAATTTTTTAATTGAATTCCTAAATTAATTATCGACTTCTATCAATTGCCTAATTTTTTCCGGTTTTCTAAATCGATTTCTTAGATTAATTATTGACTTGTCTCGATTGCCTAATTTTTCAATTTTTTGATCGATTTCCTAAATTAATCATCGAATTCTATCGATTGCCTATTTATTCGATTTTTTAATCGATTTCCTAAATTAATTATCTACTTCTATCGATTTCCTAATTTTTCAATTTTTTAATTGATTTCCTGAATTAATTATCGATTTCTATCGATTGCCCATTTTTCGATTTTTTTAAATCGATTTCCTAGATTAATTATCGACTTCTGTCGATTGCCTGATTTTTCGATTTATTTTAATCGATTTCCTAAATTAATTTTCGACTTGTGTCGATTGCCTAATCTTTTCGATTTTTTACATTATATCATGTTTAGTTATTCTGTAATCTATCGAGCTTTCTTTTTGTAATAAACACATTTTACTTTGTCTGATTTTGAACTTCGGATGTGATATTTTATGTTATGTGCACCGTCCTTCCATCCAATCAATAATTAACAGGTCGCTCGATTATTTGTCACGTCTTTAGTTTTGAAAATGTACCAATTTTGTTACTTTGGTTCATTTCATATTTAAAACAACAAATTTCTATGCAGTGTAAACAATTTTTTCAATTTACGCTGTCCGAATTTCAGTTTTCGTACGATAATGGTACTCGCCTGGCCAATGCTTACACCGCGTTTTGCGCCCAAAAGGATGCGACGGACCGGATTTTCCACAAACTGGCTCAGCACAATATTTCTTATCAAGCATTCGCTAGTGTAAACCGATTTAATTGTTGTAAACTTATTTTAACTCCTGATTTATGCCCGTATAATTTTAATTTATTCAGGTCATGGGATAAATTCACCAGATTACGTTGAATTTGAGAATAAATCTCAAATAATTATTTTTTTGTTTTTTTTGAAAAAATTAAAATATGTAATGTCGAACAGCTTACTACTGTATATAGTTTAAACTTCCTCCTTTCTATGCTATACTTAAATTAGCTGACGAATTTACTGTCACGTAAAAACCTCATATGCTATTACAGTAATCGATTGACACCTGATGCGCATGTTAGAACAGCAAATGAAGGGACATGGCATACATTTAACGGCTCGAAATTTCGGAGGGGGTCCCGGCCATTTTAAGGCGGAGGGGAGATAAAGAGCTCATATTTTTGGCTAAAAACGACTAAAAACGTCCCAAGAATTCAAATTTTTTTCTTAAAATCCGGGTAGGGGTCAAAAATTTTTTGGGCTCTGGGAGGGATAAGGGGACGTCCGACTCTAGGTGGGGGTTCCCCCTTCTCCCCTGTTATATGTACGGACATGACATCTGAAGGGAACCAGTCCTTGCCCTGCTTAGTAGATAAAACTACTAAGTGAGGAGCCAGCCCTGAGAGCTAGCACTGATAAATGCAGCTGGGTTCGCCCAGCTGTACCGGTTTTGTATACGGGTAGCGCCATACATGTAAGAGGAGGGATTGGGGATGGGGGAATTTCCCCCACTCAAAGTCGGACGTCGCCCCAATCCCGAGCCGAATTGACCCCCTCCCGATTTTTGGAAAAAATCTAAATTTTTGGCCGTTTTGGCCAAAAATTGGTGATCATTACCCCCCCCCCCCTGAAATTTGGCGGGACCCCCATCCCTAATTCCGAGCCTTCACATGAAGGATATGCGCGCTATTATACACTGCTGCACGATTCTTACAGGGACAGCTCAGTCCGAGCTGGTGGCTATAAACGAGCACGTGGTCAGCCCCTTAAAGTGGGTTAAGTGTATATTGATCAAAAAGGTATATTATGATAAAGGGCTCGATCAGACGTGGGATAGACACGCGCAGTTAACTTAATAGAAAGTATATTATTACGATTATAATGTATTAACCACTACCGGGCTTGACATTACTGCTTTGAACTATCTTCGACTCCAAAAGTGTCTACAATCGATTTGCCCTCTTGTTAATAATAATGGCTTTTTTCCTTCGGTTTTGACTCACTAGAAGTTCAAGAGGTCATTATCTTTCTTTGTCGAAGGTCAAACGTTATGGTGCGTCCATTTTTGTTTTGACCCGCCCAACTCATTTCAGCGATTCCTGCGTTCGAGTCATTCGACCTTTCAAAGCCAACAGGTCGAAGGTCAAGGCTCACTGGATTTTTTAGTTTAGGGATCAGAGGTCACACGTTTCATTGAAACATTTTTGCTTTCCCTGACGCTACGCTGCCTAATTCAAAGTTTAAAAAACTAACAGCTAACGGATTCGTAAAACGATGAAAAATTCATAGATTTTAGCGAATGTGACGGATTGTAGTTTGCTCAGAAACTTGACAAACGAATCACAGTTTTAAAAAATTTGTGCATATAACAATATTCGGAAATTCTTTGAAAAATCTCGAAAATTGTGAATTATCCTACAAAATCAAAAGCAATCAAGAAAAATGAGAAATCCAAAATAATAATTGTATCTATATGCATAACACTTAACGGGGGATTGGGAGCCCCCACTCAAAGTGGGTTGTTCTCCTATTTTTCAAAGTCTGAAGATTTATCCTAATCCCATTTTTGGCTAAATTGCGTTCTGGGTCATTTTAAGCTGCTTTCTATTATTTTTTTGCCGAGAATAGACGGTCATTTGCCCACAAATCGAATTTTGGCAATGAGCTTTTGCGCATTTAGGTCATTTTTTGGTACCTTTTGGTATTTATGGCCCAAAAGAAGGTCATTTATGTACATACCTTCCAACAGCCATCCTAAAGAAGGCTGACTACCACACCTGGGCGTGGGGGTATGCACCCCCCGAGACAAAATACCCCCCTCCCCAGATATCAAAATACTCCCCAGAACTCAATTTTTAAAATTTTTTGCGTTTTTTCGCAATTTTTGATGCCAATAGATGGTGCTCAATGAGAAACGTCGAAAAATGGTGTTTTTTCGCCATATCACCACGTTTGAGGCAATTTTTTTGACCTTTGAAACAGTTTGAAAACATCTTGCACTCCCCCTAGAATTTTCTTGCTGCCCACGTATGCACTACCACTCTCCGGAAATTTTCGGGGTGTTATATATGTATAAAGTTTTTGAAATTGGTCATAACGCATGCGCACAACATTAAAAAATTTATGTTAATGACCAAGAGTCCGGAAGTTTGGCGAAATTTTCCAAGGGCGGAGCAAAAAATATAAAAAAACAACAAGAACAAATAGTAAAATAAAAACCTGATAATCTTAAAAAACCAAAATTTCTAAAATAGCCCGAAATATGTCATGGTTAAAAGGGTAAAGGGGCCACTTTTATCATACCTGTTGTGTTTCTATTAATATTTTCGCTTTGGTAATATATAATATTTATTGTCTAGCGGTTATAATAAGTATATGTGCATTTTGGCTTGTTGCGTAATTTTTATTTTATAATTTTGTGCATTTTGATCTTTATCAAATTAAAATGTCTCGCCGTAACATTGCGAATAATTAAATTAAGATGTAGCTGAAACGCTTTATATGCGTTTTTAACTTCATAATTCGTACATACGGTGTCAGGAAAACTGAATTAAAGTTAATGCTTAAATATGCATATGGTTAGTTCAATATATGTATTAGGTGGCTACGTATATGCATAATCACATGTGTAACGGCTCAAAATCTTGATTGGGGGTTCTCCGACCAGGGGCGGATTGAGGGGGCGGCCGCCTCCCCCATTGGCCCATAATAGTGCGCAAAATTAAGGATTTTTGAGCGATTTTTAGCGATTTTCGGGTTAAAACGGCTAATTTTTCCGCCCAAGTCAGGGTCCGCTCCGCCCCTATTAGGGGTACCGCCCCCCCTTAGGAAAATCCTGGATCCGCCACTGTCTCCGACCATTTTTAGATGGGGGTAAACGACCTGCAATGATTGGCCAAAAACACCAAACGGTCAATTTCTCCAACAACCGGAATAAGGTTCAGAAATTTTCTGTCTTTGGGGAGGAGGGGGCGACCAATTCCTATTACATTTTGCAGGCCCGTATCCAAGATCCGGCCAATGGGGTGGGGTGTTGGACCCAACATAAATTGGTCTATATCTCGGAAAATTCGTCATTTTCCGATGTTTCTCAGCATGTTCTATCCATTGAGATAATAAAAGTTTGAACTTCTTTGAAACAAGGTTTTGATTAACTCAAAAGGCTGTAAAAAGTGTCATTTTTGGTCATGCTTGGGCCAAAACTATGGGAAATACTGAACATCCGACGCGAAGCGTTCAAACTTTGAAGCTTTTGTGACAAAGACTTGCGATTTTTCCATCCTTCCGTGCATTATCTTACCTCTCAAAAATTTTTTCCCGGCCAAGAAGGGGAGGCCGCATCCTAGATACGGCTCTGCATGCATATATGTATGCATATAATGTGTGCAGAACATTAGCTTCACCCTTGTATGGCATATATAAGTATTTACTCGAAGTGATAGAAAAATAAATTGAGAATAATAATATAAAATAAATGAATAATTAAAAACTCAAAATTATTAATATAATAAAATGAACAAATAATAAAATTACAAATGTACGTAAGTGCAGTAAATAATTATAAATAAGTATATGAAATAAATAAATATAAGTCATACGCGTAAACTGGGGAAAGGGATACGAAGAAATAATTAAATATAAGATAAATATCTTGTTTGGTGTGAATAATAATATAAATAACGTTTATAGTTTGGGTAAAAAATAAGATTTAGTCAATTTGAAGTAAATTGATATAAATTTTGTAATTCATTTAAGCAAGTCCACTTGCTAAAAATTTAAGCAAATTATTTGGGTAAGTGCCTAAAAAGGGCCTGCAAAGAACTTTGCGTAATAATCGTGACAGGAGGTGCAAAAATCTAGACGATTCGAGTGGGCGAGTGGGAGACGATTTATTTAGAGTGGGATTCGCATCTTACTTGGGTATGGGAATCTGGAGGCATAAATATATCACGGTAATGGGGTCCTGCATCTAAACTCGGTCCTCCTTCATCTCCCCAAAAGTTTAAAAACTTTTTGCCCTGACCCCTTTCGATTTTTGGCGAACTTTTGTGTTTGTGGGCCATTTTTTGATACTTTATTGCTATTTTTGGCCGAAAATTGGAGGTCATTTAACACCCTGCCTTAAAAATGGCCGCGGGACACCTTTACCGAAATTTCAAGCCGTCTTCTGGTATCTGGATCCGTACCAGAATCCTACAGATCCTCCCGAATCGAAGCTTTTCAAAATTTTTCCCAGTTTTCCGCGCTTCTTCTACGCGAGTGCATTGAGCTCGACGAGAAACGTCGAAAAATGATACCTTCTTGCCTCTTGCAATATGCCACGCCCGTTAATGGTTGATATGATAATCATAGTAATGTATTCATTAGACGCCTTGTGGCGCAGTGGTAAGCACCGTTGCACCTGATGCAGAAGGTTGACGGTTCGAACCCTACGCAATGCAAACGAGATTTTCTCTTCCTGGAGGTACACGAATAAAACTCGTGCATGAACACTTGGTAGTGACAGGCTGAAGGATAGCCGACTTTAAAGTTCGATTGTCTATCCAGACCTCCCGTGTCAAACCCCTATAAACGGAACATATTGGCACGTTAAATGGAAGTTTTTTCTATAGTAATTTATTCATTGTAATATGGGTCACTTCGTGTATGTACGTCTGTTGAGCCCCGCATTCGAAGTTTAAAATAATTCTTTAGTCAATAATATACTAACTCACTCAGCGGGCTGACCGCGTGTTCGTTTTTAGTCATCAGCTTGGGCTTAGGCTGTCGTGCGGAATCGCTTTATATTATGGCGCGTACACGTGTATTAAACCGGTACTAATGTGCGAACGCGAACCCAACAGCCTTTATCAGCGCTGATTCCTCACTTATCAGTTTTACGTGCTGAGCTCGGACCAGTTCCCTTCAAATGTTATGACTCTTCAATAGATGCGTTAAATCCCTGTTCTTCTACCATGCGCATCAGGTGTTAATAGATTACTGTAGTAGCGTCTCGTTTGACCTGACAAATGAATTTTCGACACTTTTTTGACGTTTAAAAATTATAGAACCACCAGCTGATTTAGGCATTGCCCATCTTTGATCCTCCCAATTATTTATTATTTATAAATAATTATATTCGTTGTCGACATTTATATATAAAACGGCTCGAAATTGGGAATTCTTGGTCATTTTTAGGGTGGAAGGGGTAAATGACCTTCAAATTTTGGTCAAAAACGGCCAAAAAACGCATAAAAACAGCCAAAAAATCGATTTTATTCCAAAAATCAGGGGGTAGGACGGTCAAAAATTTTTTGGCTCTGGGTGGGGGGATGAGGGGACGTCTGACTTTGGGGGGGATCCGCCATCCCCTGTTACATGTATGATTGTCGATTATTTGAACATTCTGTATTGAAATCTTTGCAGCGACTAACGAATTTTCCGTTCTACAAAAGTAGATCGTTGCGCGATTGTTTATTGCTAGTCACACAACGGCTTAGCAAATATCACACCCTCGTGGAAAATTTGCGAAAAAACACGCCGGGTAATTTTTTCGAAATTTTTTCTTGTTTTTGTCGTCTGTAATTTATTTTTGTTTATGTATGTATTTATCGCTTTTTTAAATGTAGGAGATGCAGAAAATGCAGATTTGCAGAGGCTTAAGTAAGAAATGATACTTTTCAATTAAAAATTAATTAAATTTAAATTAAAATTGCAAAATGAATTAAGCTCGTCGCTTCTTTAATGTTTGTGTCCACTGGACGAATTTTCCATCAATTTTTGGACTCGTTTAAGACGTCATACGGTGTTTTGCTAATGAAAAAGGTTAAAAAAAATAATTCCCCGTAAGATTGACGTTTCAAGATACCTATTCATTCATCATCAAACAATAAATGGTTGATTTGAGCATCGATGCAACCGATTATCTATCCAAATTTTTGACAATTTTGGCCGGTTCCCATTTAATATTCCGTTGATTTTGCTCTCTTCGATTCGTATTGGTGTCCAAATTGCCCAATTTTTCGCAGAAGATAGCCCGGATAGGCCGGAAATAGTACAAGTCGAGCTTTTAGTGAAAGAAATTTTATCGAGAGTCGATTCGGGTATCGAAAATATACAATTGCAGCGATTTTGTATCGATTTAGCCAATAATATGGATGGCAAATCGTATACGATGTATGGTGACGTTATTTTTACGGTAAGCATGCACGACTTTGGGCAGTGGCGGATCCAGGCTTTTTCCCAAGGGGGAACCCTGACTTGGGCGGAAAAATTGGCCGTTTTAAGCCGAAAATCGCTAAAAATCGCTCGAAAATCCTTAATTTTGCGCACTATTTTGGGCCATTGGGTAGGCGGCTGCTCCCCCGCTCCCCCCACCTAAATCCGCCCCTGACTTTGGGGGATTTCGCCCCCTCCCTCAAAAATGTTCCGATAAAGTCGTACAAAGGGTTGTTTTAAGCGTTTTTAGCTGTTTTGCTCAAAAGTGCGTAATTTTCGGTGCTTCGTGCCTCAGACTCATTTGTTTGGCTATATTTTGCTCAATATAATGCATTTTTGTGAGGTTTTCTTGAAATTTTCCGGTTCTGCGTTCTTAAAAGATTGAGCATCGTCGGACACGGTGAAAAATGATGTTTTTTCACGCCTGTCATCTTTTTCGAGCCCGAAAAGCACTTTAAAATTTAGAAGCCCCTACCAGAATTCCCCCAGTGTGGCAAGGCAACGTACTTGTTTTTGAGAAGGCTTGACTTTTCATCGCTCTATGACCTCCGACAAAATGGCTGTGCCCCCTTAGAATTGAGAATTTTCCGTACATTATTCTAAAAAGCGTCTTTCTTAAAGCGTTTTTAGCGCTTTTTTGGCTCGGAAGTCTCAAATTTGTGGCACTCCGCGCGAAATATACAGTCTTTACTATTCTTTGTTCAATTTACTGGATTTTTTCGAATTTTTTGTCTCCGAAACGTCAAAAAACAGTCTTTTTGTCTGTACCCATCGTGAGGGCCGTACAGCAGGGATTTGGGGCAGGCCCGTATCCAGGATTTTATTTCGGGGGGGGCCGAAAATTTTTGAGGCCAGATATCTCGAAAACCATTAGGAGATGGGCGAAAATAAAGACAGTTTTGAGCGTATCTCGGCGAGCTTAATACGATGGTGTAGAAAAATTTCAAAAAAGATTCACAAATTTTTCATTCTATTTCATATTGATATACAGCAAATTTATCATTTAAGCTGATTTCTCATCATTTAATCGACGAATTATTTCCTATCTCTTGCCTTTGCACTTAATCATTGTGCTTTACAGAGAAATACAATGCGGATTATGAATAATTCGGCGCCAAGGGCCGAAAAAATTGACATACTCTGCATGTCAAGTACAAATTTGAGCGGTTTTGAGCTGGCTAGACGACAAAAAACATCTATAAACAATAAATACGGCGCGAAGCGCGGAAAAATTATATGTTTTCCATGTCAAACCTCAAATTTGAGTGGTTTTGATTGAGCTAGAAGGCAAAAACTATAACTGAACAATGAATCTGGTGCACAGCGCTGGAAAAAAGATGTCTAACTCAAATTTGAACGATTTTTAGTGGTTTAGAAGACAACACTATACATAAACAATAAATCCGGCGCGAAGCGCCAGAAAATTTTGAGTTTACTTGCTCAAAAGTACGCTAAAAACCTGTTTTGGCGGTGTTTTAGACGCACCTCGCCAATTTACAATTTTTCCCTTGGGGGACCCTAGGGAAAAACAAAAAATTTCTTCACATTCCAAGGGGGCAGGCCCCCCACGGCCCCCGTGGATACGGACCTGATTGGGAGTTTTGACTTTCCCGTGTATTAAGATTGAAAATCCTACCATCCAAAGTTTAACCCCGCCTCCATCCTTCAAATTCAGAACATTTTTGCTCCCACCTTATTTTTGGCGAAAATTTGCCTTTTTTCGGTCGTTTTTACGTACTTTTTTGCAATTTCTGGCCTAAAATTAAACGTTATTCGCCCCACCCCCTATTTAAGCCTTTATTCTGCTCTTTTCTTCTCCACTATGATTTTCGTCAAGTGGCCGAGCGGGGCCTTGGTGCCTCTTAGATCCTCGTCGGTTGTTTTCGGCCGATTTGATGCGGTAGCCAACGTCTTTTTGCTCATTTTGATCCATGATTAAACTCCTCAATTTTCACGGGAAAGATCCCCCACCAAACTCGACGCCATCTCATCCCCCCTCCCCAAAACCAGAAAACTTCTGACCCCCTTCTCCGATTTTTGTAAAAAAATCGAATTTTTCGGCCGTTTTTAAGCGTTTTTTGGCCGTTTTTGGCCAAAAACTGGAGGTCATTTACCCCCTACTCAAAATGGCCGGGACCCCCTATTTTCGAGCCGTTATGTACATGTTTGCTCAGTACTATTTGACTTTGGAAATGTTGAAGAAAAGCCAAAAATATGAAAAAACCTTTTTTTTACCAAAGAAATCCGGCGAGGTTATGAAAATCGCTCAATTTTGAATTTGCATAGAACGAATTTTGGTTCGTTAATTTACCGACAACTTTTTAATTTTTAGTTCATTCAAACGGCGTTGAGATCGTAATCATTGATGATCTTGGGAAAGACGTGTGAATATATGTGACAATCGTATTATACATTCATACGTGTAATGGCTCGAAATCTAGTGTTGGGGTGGGGTCAGTGGCGGATCTAGGATTTTCCTAAGGGGGGGGGGCGGTACCCCTAAGGAGGGGGGCGGAACCCTGACTTGGGTGGGAAAATTAGCCGTTTTAACCCGAAAATCGCTAAATTTCGCCCAAAAATGCTTAATTTTGCGCACTACTTTGGGCCAATGGGGGGACGGCCGCCCCCTCCCCCCTCCCCTAAATTCGCCCCTGGGTGGGGTCCCGGCCATTTTCGGGGGAATGGGGATAAATGACAAGCTTTGGCCAAACAAGGCAAAAAACGTCCAAAATTAGCCGAAAAACGCATGTTTTTGCCAAAAATCGAGTGGGTTGGTCGGAGGTCTAAAATTTTCTGGCTTCAAGGGGTTGGTGCCTGGGAGACGTCTAGGTTTGGGTCGGGATACCTTTCCCTCCCAAGCACCCTGTTACATGCATGCGTGCGTGCATCATTATTTATTTTCAATTTTTAATTTAATTCTTCCATTTTTATTTATTTTTTACATTTTACTCATGTTAAAAAATTTTCTCTGAATTAATATGTATCTTTCCAAATTTCCTCTTTACGAACCTCACCTTCTTAACGAAGGTTTTCACCCCCAGAATTATGCATATTCCAAAAAATTGTAGAAAAAGTGCTGTTGAAGCCTTTTTAAGCAATATTTTGCCTCAAACTGTCAAATTTTCGACGCGTAGCGATAGCTTACTCATTTTTTTATTATAATTGTTCAATTAACTCGATTTTTTCACATTTCGAATTTTTTGAAAATGTTTTTATGTTTTAAAAGGATAAAGCATCGTCAGAAACGCCAAAAATTGTGTTTTTGAGCCCAAAAATAGCACTTGAGAGAATTTTCTGGTTTTACTACTCAAGAACTTGCATGCTGTGCACGTGTGATCGTAAGGAAGGCAGTTCGTCGCCTTGAATATCATACTGTAACAATCGCGAATGATGTTTAAACCACCAAAGATTTGCCCGCTTTTATAGGATATAAAATTCTACATAATTCTTGAATTCTACGTAACGTTTAAATTAGCATAATCTTTAGTAACGAAAAAATAATAGTGTAAAGTGTTGTCCTAAACACGTGGTGTTTGGTGTAGTGTAAAGTACTGAAATGTTAACAGTGTAAAGTTCTCCGTGCTTTGTGCAGCCAAAGGACTTAGTGTCGACCGATAGAACGCTCGTTTATCAGGCGAAAGTACAAATGCAAAGTGCAAAACGAATACCAACCGGTAAACAGTATTTTTGTTTACAAAAATCCACTTTTTCATTGGCACATATTCCTTGTCCCGTTATCTATGATTTTTCCCGCCTTTCTTTATGCGCACATCATATGATTTCTATTTATTTAATCAATTTTATTTTTTTGATGTAAATAGTTGTTTTAAAATATAAAACTACAAATTAATACGTAAATGAATAAAAACGAATCAAATAGCAAAAAGATTAGCAGAGAAATGATGAATAAATAATTGAAAAAATATGTAATGAAATATTTTAATTAATATATAAATAACGGTCAAAAACAAATAAGAAACAAGCAGACGAATACAGAAACAAAAATTAATTAATCATTTAATTAATCTTCGGTTTCCCTTGATTTATGTGTTTTTCTTCCATTTATGAATTTCTCACATATTCAAAAATTTCCTATATTTTGCTTCTAATGTTTTAAGTTTTCATTATTTCGCCAATTTTATTATTCGATTCTTGTTTTTCTTCATTTCATCATTGGCCTTAAAAATTTCTCATTATTCGACCTTATTTTTCATTTTTTCCCTGGATATCATAGTAGTAAGTAAGTAATTTTCGCAGGATCATTTTTTAAAAATTATATCTATATTCGATAATTATAAGGTGTACCAAAGTATTGACCGGATTTTAAAACTACAAGATTTATGGGGAATAAAAATCATGCGCTTTACCGGCTTCCTTCTAGAGTTAGGAAGTTTTTCTAGAAAAAAATATGATCACCTGTGCGTTTGACCTTTGACCTTGTCGAACCTTTCTATTAAAATTTTACTTTATTTCATTAACCTCATGAAAAGAAGCAATCATGTACGAATACTTAATTTGTGAAATAAAATAAATAATCTGAAATCTGGTTGCAAAATGGAAAATTAAGTTGACAAAAATATATTTATAAAAAAATAATGAATTTGTATACCCGCATGTACTTAATATACTTTTCCAAATTCTTTTTTAAACGTCGATGAATTTGTCTGTTCTTCGTTCAGAAATTCAGTGAAAAAATGGTTTTCCAGCTAGGGTCAGGATAAGATCTTAAGAAATCAAAAACAAAGGCGACTGACTTTAATTTTAATAAAAAACGAATAAATAAATAAATATGTAAATTAATTAAAATAATAAAATAATACTAGTTTTTTTAAATAACCTTAGAATGCGCACTTTACACTCGCATCACGATTGCACATTTATTTATAATTTTTTATGCATATATTTGTTTACGTAAGTACTTTGCGTCCCTTATTTAAGGGATAACTTTACACTTACTTTACACTTTATTTCCAGATGTTTCTCTGCTGCTTTACACTGATGTAATAGTTTTTGTGCGGCACAACGCCAGTGGATTGTGGACTTTTCACAGCCAGGACAAAAAGGTGACATTAGCTCGCCTAGTTTAAACAAGTTATAGTTCTAGATTGTAAAGTCGAAATCCGTATCATTCGGAGAATCGTGAATTTCAAAGAAAATAAGTTATGTACTCAATTGATTTGGAGCAGGTTCGGGCGATTTTTTTGCGTGGAATAACGTTTGGAGGTTGATTTCTCATCGACGTTTTTACTACGCATCCAATTTACACTAGTTGAAAATTACTTTACACCAATTTTATTCTTATGTAGTCTGCGCATAATTTCTATCCATGTTTAGATGTTTATGTTCGTGGTTGTCGTTTGAATCGCCCACACTTTTTATATTTGCACCTTATACTTTACACTCGAATACAGGCATACTTTACACTCAAATACAAGCATCGTTTTGAGCTTGATTTCTTTACAATATATGTTCATTCATATAGCGCTGGATTCAACTTTTTTTGGAGTTGTTTTATTACAGTTTTATTTTCCTCATCTATATAGTGAGCCGCATGTCATATTCATTTACTTTAAACCAATAAAAAATTTTAAACTAAGCTTAAACGGTGTTTATTCAGAGCTCGTAATACTCGTTCACATTTCGATTCGTCTATTTTACTCATTAGCGAGTTGATGCTCATTAATTTCAGTACTATCTTACAATTTTACTGTATTTTTAAATTATGTGTAAACTAATTGTTTACACCTTTAGCCGGCCGTTGTGCCGCTTCACAAGATGATCGTCCGTGATAAAGCCGGTCGATTGGGCTCGGACGGCGTTTACCTGATCGCCACGCATCCTAAGCCCGAAATGTACGAATTGAAGTGTAAAACGAAAAAGGAATCGCAGCAATTAATGGCGCGCATTCAAAATTTGGACGCGTGCCAAAAACCGTCGATTCCGCGAGGCAATTATATACGATCTTATTTAAATCGCAAATTAATAGATAATTTATATTTTTTGATTAATTAATTCGTCGGTTATTTATTAATTAATTAATCAATCAGTTTATTAATTGGTTCGGTTGACTAATTAATTCAATTAATACCTAAACGGCTGATGTTAATTATTTATCAGCGAATTCTTCGCGAGCTTTACACTTTACACAACAGCGCGAAATATTCTTTTTACCTGATTTTTTAGGTCAAATGCTTACAGTTTTCATCGGGAAAAATGGCTCGAAAAGTATATCGTGCGTCAAAATAAAACGATTAAATGAAAATTAATAATAAGAAATATAATTAGTCAAGTTTTAAATTTAAGCTGCTTATGAACATAGGGTTGTAATCATACGTGTACAGTGCTCGCCATGAAACACATGACGCTTTATAATCGTCAGATTTATATTAGATGATATATGTATATGTAAATAATATATATATATATATATATATATATATATATATATATATATATATATATATATATATATATATATATATATATATATATATATATATATATATATATATATATATATATATATATATATGTCTATATAATGCGCTATCATCTCTTTTTTATTGTTATAGGATATTTATCTGTATCATGCCGTTAATATGGCGGTGCGGACGGTGCAATTTTGCTATTAATAGCGCCAAGAAGAAGGAAGCGCCTACGTGAATGCTGGAAGCGCGCACGTGAATGCCGTTCAATATTCAGGCGAGCCGACATTAAAATCATATTTAGCTATTAATAGCGCGAACAAGAAGGAAGCGCGCACGTGAATCGCACGGCATTCACGTGCGCGCTTCCTTCTTGTTGGCGCTATTAATAGCTAAATTGCGTCGTCCGCATCGCCAGATTAACGGCATGATACAGATAAATATCCTATAATAATAAAAAGAGATAATAGCGCATTATAGACGAAACGCGGCGCTCGCGACGCATCATCTAATATAAATCTGACGATTATAGTGCGTCATGTTTCATAGAGAGCACTGTAGCAGGGCTATGGGGGAGCCCAGCCCAAAATTGGTCGTCCCCCATCCTCCGAATTCCCCAAAGCCGGAAAACTTGTGACGCCCTCTCCTGATAATGAGAAAAAAATTTTTTGGCCGTTTTTCAGGAGTTTTCAACTATTTTTGCCCCTGAAAATAGCCGAGGACCCCCACCCAAAATTTCGAGCCGTTATGCGTATGCTGGTAAATTTAGGTCTACCATTAGCTATATAAATGTTTTGAAAAAGTGGTTTTTCGTTGAGCAATTTAGATTTGGAATTCAGAGCTGTTGAGCCCTTAAATGTAACGGCTCAAAATTTCGGGGGAGGGGTCCCCGCCTGGCTTGTATTTCTTGGGGAATGCGGCGGGGTTCGGAACCCCCGCATCCAAATTCAGAAAAATCTGAAAAATAGGACTTTTTAAACTTTATTTTGTGCTATTTTGGGGGTCTTCGGGTTTAGTCCCCCCCCCCAAAAATTGGTGTTGGTCCCCCCAAAATAGGAGGGTCAGATACATGCCTGGTCCCCGCCTCGGCTATTTCTAGCCGGGAACCCAACCTCAATTTTTAGCCAAAAATAACAAAAAAACACCTGAAAATGTGGCCAGAAAACAGGAGTTTTCTTCCGAAATTCGGTGAAGGGTCAAAATTTTCCGACTTTGAGAGGGTAGGGAACGAACAACTTTGAGTGGGGTGGGGGACGAGGAAGAATACAGAAAATTGTTTAAAAACGGAGCGAATCACCGAAAAATTTGGCATTTTCCCCAGTCTATATGTGATTTCTGTCACTATAAAGATATATAGGACACACAATTACTCATTTCGGCGCCATGCGCCGAGGGAGTCAAAAATTTTCTGGTTCGGGGGAGATGGGGTGACGTCCGACTTTTGGGTGAGGGAATCCCCTCGACCCCACCCCACTGTTACTTGTATTTGCGTACGACATGCTATTCTTACGGGTTAATTTTTATGTAGCACATATGGAAGAGGCTAATGCGGAAAAACATGGCGTTTCAGCCGAAATAAGTGGACCTCAGTTGACTGACGCAGATTACCAACAGCTTGACTTGCTATTCGGTATAGCTGAACAATCGCATTTATTTATCTCAATTCCTTACTGTAATTCAACTTTTTTGCGGCTTTTTGTATTAAACTAGTTTCTCGTGTTTTACTCTATTTTTTCAATTTTTATTCGTTTTTGCATTCATCTTCGGTATTTACTTTTATTATTCTATATTCTTTTTCTTGAGATTTTTTACTCCTACCCAGCCGACTTTTTGGAACAAAATTTGCGCTTTTAGGCCATTTTTACGCCGGCGCTTTTTTGTTATTTTCGGCGAAAAGTTGGGGTCAGTTTTGGCGAAAAGTTGGGGGTCAGTAATCCACCCCCCGCTTAAATGACCGATAGCCCACGTCCCAAAATTTTGAAGTGTCACATGACATGTATGTATGTCCGGATTAGGTATTTATTTTTGTTTATAATTTTTTCTTTGTATATTTTTATTTTTATATTTATGCTTTTATATATATAATTCTTTATCCTTATTTATATATTGGTCAATTTTTATTGATTTATATCAAAATTTTTAATAATCATTTATTAATTACTTCATTAAGATTTTTTTCACATTTACTATTTATTTTTTATTTATGTATTGGTTTACTATTCTTTATTATTTGTTTAGTATTTCTCTAGTCGTTGTAAAGTTTTTAACAGCTATTCTGTGGAATTTGCGTTTATATAGATGTCATTTACCATGGAATTTTTGTAACCTTACTTCTAAATATGTTTTACTTGGCTCTTTCTATCCATTTTTGACTTTATGCACATTTTAATTTTTTTGCTTATATTTTTTATCTTTAATAATTTATTTTTGATACTTTTTCAATAGAAATTTTTAAATGTCTAATGTTCATTTCCGTTACTTCCCATTCTCTTTCAAGATTGAATTTTTTGTTAGATTATTTAATTCATTTTCCTTATTTTACTTCCAGTTTTACATGCGTTTTTTAATTTTTCAGATTCGCTGAAACCGATCAATGAAAAATTACGCGACTGCTACAATGGCTTTTTAGAAGCTTATTCGGAAATCGGGGTTTACACTTTTAATATTTTTTTCATTTTTTCCTTTTTTCATCGTTTTTTCGTTCATTTTCCAGAGTTATGTCCAATTACTTGCGACCAAGCTTAAATCGAATGAAGACCGCAATGAAGTAAGTTTAATGTTGCGAAGCTATTTCAAATTAGTGTAAAGTGTAAAGGAAACATTAGTGTAAACAACGTCGAATTTAACTAAATGTGAAACTAATCATTAGAGTTGGATAACGATAAATTTCCTGCGTAGTTTTTAAAGTGTAAAGTGCTAGAAGAGTGAAGAATTTCAGCCTCAAAATAGCTTGGATTAACTTTTTTTAAATCTATTTTTTTGTCAAATTTCGTTTTAAATCTCAATTTAGAAAATCTACATTTTCATACTTTACTACTTACTTGCCTTATTCTACATTTTCAGCAGTTGAGTGCTATTTCGCATTTAAATTTACATGAATTTACCAATTTTATTTATGGATAAATTTTTCCTTATGAGTAATGTGTAAATATTGCAGGACTTTGTCCTGGATTATTGTTTTGTCAAAACATAAATCAAGCGGTTTCGTTCCTGATTTGAGATTTACCTAATTAATTATAAGTTTAAGGTGAACTTTACACTATTTTTGCTCTATTCACAACCTATTTTAGCTCATCCGTTCGTTGGATAATGGATTCAACGCCCAGACGGTCAACTTGAATAATCTCGAGCGTGAGATAACCCTCATATTTCAGTTGTTTAAAGTTTAAAGAAGTGTATGCCTTTTTTAACGTCCAGCTTACAGTTTACGTTACTTATACAATAATGATGCTACACCGTTTACCGAGTTTTTGAATCGTTTTAGTACTCTGTAATTTACATTTTTCTTCTAGTTTACACTTTACATTTTACATTTTAAGCGACATGATTACACCGAGCTTACTTAACTTACATTTGTTCATTTAAATCATTTAAATACTCTGTGATTTACATTTTTCTTATATCTTTGTACTTTACACATTTTATTTTGCTATTTAAGGCGATAAAATTAAACCGTACTTACTACTCACTTGCTTTACACGTTTCAATTATTTTAAACCTCCAATATTTTAGTCATGCGTGCTATGAATGACGCGGTGCAAGAGGCATCGACTGATGTGATTGGCGGACGAATCGAATTGGCCAATGATGATTCGAGTTTGGCTGATTCGACTGGAGCCAGCCAATCGGTCACCACCACGACTACTTCGACATTTGATAGCCAAATCGGGCGTTCGAATACCTTCCATTATATTCGAAGCAGTGATAAAAGAAGTAAGCTTCTATCTCGGTGTAAACCAAAACTTGATCGGATAGACAGTGTAAAGTTGACTAATTCTTTTTTTTTTTTTTTGATTTTTGTTAAATCTCATTTCTAAGTGTGAAAAGTTACAGACTTTACAACATTCTTTTAGCCTATTCGCTCTAGTTCTTCAGCATTTAAACTCAATCGTTTACGGTTTATGTAACATCTCTTTGGGCACTGTCGATAATCATTTTGAAGTTATTTTTGAGTTTTGTGCTTTAATTCTCTTGCTACTTTACTAAACTCATATGTAGTTTGCCTTAGAGTGAGACATTTTATTATGGCTCATAGTCTTTATTGAAGCATATATGTCTACACAACACACTTTGCACTGCTAGTGATTGCTACGCCATAATTTTCTCGAACGACAAACTGCTTGTTATTTTACGCGGTGTAAACACTACGTACATACAGTTCTCGCCCTGGAATTTGAACAATAATTGAGTTTATTAAGGAACGCTTCTCCACCGCCTAAGACCTATAGAGTATGCTGACATGCTTAACTCTAAGAAAACGCCACCTAATCGGTTATGTTGTACCGTTTGCGACTCAGCGCACGTTCTTAAATAGACGCGTGATGATAGCGCGCGCGTGTGTGCAGTATGTATGTACACAATATCATTTGCATATGAATTGCACGAGTATATATTATCAATATTAACATGCTCTACGCGCGCTGAGCCGTAAACGGTCCGACCTAAGCGATTAGGTCACGTTTTCTTTCAACTAACTGGCGCTTCGCGCTGCTTGGGTTGCGTTTTCTTAAAGTAAACCATCTCAGCATACTATTTAGGTCTCCGGCGATTAGGTCGTGAAAAACCGATCCTAAATAAACTCAATCGTATTGTTCAATTTCGCGGCGAGCTCTGTATAAAAAATGCAAACGTATGTGGCTTTAAAAGCTGCTTGCGCAAAGAACTTATTTATAATGAAAGCTAGGGATTAAAATAAATTGAAAAAGCTACGAAAGTGTTAAGTGATGCCCAGAACATTGTAAACTGATTTTAGCAAAATCTATCGGTAACAGCGATTGATTACTGTGTTTATATCGCATTGCAGAGGGCTTGAGAAAGCACGCTACCGTTTCGGGAGTCACTGGAGCCGACGCCAAGATCTTTGTTTTAAATTCCGCTTGTCCGTCTGACATAGCTGAGGTACGTACTATAAGGCCAGTCTACCGAAAACTGTAAAGCCTTCGTAATGTACGAGTATTTACTCGCACGCTCTGGTCATTCAATTCGATACGGTAATCTTGTAGTGTAAAGTAATCATATAATGTCTGAATTTCATACTTTCCGAGCTCATGCCATTTAGTATAAATACAGTAATCTTGGAGTGTAAAGTAATACTATAATATCTAAATTTCATACTATATATATGTACTTACCGCCTGTGGCCATTCATGGAACTACACTAGCCTGAAAGTGTAAAGTAAGCTTTTAGTGTCTGAAAATTGACTAGTCGCTTGTTTTGCTTCATTGAGTGACGTACATACCTGGGCAATGGCCAGAGCTTCGCCCCGTTGCGGCATCCAATTTTTAGGTTGGTTGGTCACTTTTCAAAAAAGGTTGCCTAATTTTTGGATACTCGGATACCGGTCCATATTCAGGATTTTATTTCGGGGGTGGGCGGAAATTTTCGAAGTCAGATATCTCGAGAATTTTTTGGACATAGGCTAAAATAAAGGCATTTTTTCCCGTATGTTGGCGAGCTCTACACAATGGCGAAGAAAAACTGTTTAAAAAATTTCAAAAAATTTTCTTTTCATTCTATTCTCATACAAAACAAATCTCTATCGTTTAAACTATCTGTGCAAGTGATTTCTTACCATTCCATCGACAAACAATTTCTTAACCTTTGACCTTGTATTTAATGTTTGTGTTTTGCTAAGAAAAACAAAACAGGAAATGGATAATTCGGTGCAGACTGCACGTTTTTTTTGTATTCGGTAAAGATTTTTCCCGGTGTACAAAGACTTTTGGCGATCGTCTTTGTACACGTACAAAGATTTTTGAGAAGACAAAAATTGCAAAATAGGTCTAAAATTGGCAAAAATTTTCGGCGCTTCACGCCAAAATGAGTAATTGTGTGTTCATCTTTATAATGGCAGAAATTGCATTTTGAAAGGAAAAATATCAAATTTCGCCGTTTTGAGACGATTATTAGTGATTTTTGCACTCAGAAACCCAGAAATGAGCTAAAACACACTACAAAAGGTTGAATAACTCTGTTTTTGCCACACTAAAATCGCTACTGTACCATATTATAATACCCGAAAATTTGTGTGTGCAAAATGTACAAAGACTTTTAGGAACCATCTTTGTACGAGTACATGTACAAACGGACCTTGTACAAAACAAAAACACTGGTGCAGAGTGCTGAAAAAATTTATTATTTTCTTCATGTCTAACTCAAATTTGAGGGGTCATGAGCGGGCTTGAAGACAGAAACTATACATGAACAAAAAATTGCGCCGGAATAAAATTTATGTCCAGGGGCGGATTTAGGGGGGCGGGAGCAGCCGCCCCCTCATTGGCCCAAAATAGTGCGCAAAATTAAGCATTTTTGAGCGATTTTTAGCGATTTCCGGGTTAAAACGGCTGGTTTTTCCGCCCAAGTCACGGTTCCGCCCCCCTTAGGGGTACCGCTCCCCCTATTAGAAAAATCCTAGATCCGCCACTGTTTATGTCATTCATGTCATAAATCAAATTTGAGCAGTTTTGATCGAATAGAAGACAGAAGCTATAGATAAACGATAAATCCGGCGCAAGGCGCTGGAAAAACTTCATGTTATTCATATCATATCTTAAAATTGATCGGTTTTGAGCAATTTAGAAGATAAAAACTACACCAGAACAGCAAATCCTGCGCGAAGCGCCGGAAAATCGACATGCTCTTGATGTCTAACTCAAATTTTAGTGATTTTTAGCGGTTTAGAAGACCAAAACTGTATACACTATAAACAATAAATTCAGTTCGAAGCGCCTAAAATATTTGCGTTTTCTTGCTCAAAATTACCTCAAAAACCTGTTTTGGCGATGTTTTAGACGCAATTCAGGAATTTATCATGTTTTCTTTCGGGATATACTTGTGAATTCGAAAAAAATTTTTATTTTGGAGAGAAGGCGGTCTGTTTTGGAAAAGGGCCTGCTCGGATATCGTAAAAAATTAGTATACGCAACAGTGATCGTACGGGGACCCCGACCCCGAAAAACCCCGGCCTAAACCCCGACCCCGACCCCCGACCGGGGGCATGATTTTTCGAGTCGGGGTTGAAGCTTTTTTCGGGGGTGAAATATAGCATTTTATTTGTTGGTACATGGAAGAATTGTATAAATAGCAAATAAATTCGGAACAAGGACAATTCATTCACCAGCAAAATTAATATGTTAAACTCGACACTCGCGATATTTCATAAAAAGTACGCCTGGTCGCCATGTTGTAATGACATACATACATGCTCGCATATTTTCCATTATGAAGTGCGCCGAAATTACTGCGGAATCACAGGCGTAGCCGGCGGGGAATGGAGGCACATGCCCCCCGGAATTTTTCAGAAATTATGTTGATTTTTCTGGCGTAATATGTCCAGAACATTGAGTTTAAAAAGGCACTAACGTCAAAATTTTCCGGCGCTTCGCGCCGAGTCATGATTATTTATTGTTATATAGATCCAATGAATTTAAAAGCTTGAATCTGTTAAAATAATCCAGCACTTCGCAGCACTTTAGTGATTTAATGCACTATTAGTTCATTGAATGAAATTGCACATGCTTGTTGAACATAATAGTAAAAGTGCGAAAATGTTTGCGTACCAATTTGTCTATTCTCTGCTTTGTTTATCTTTCTTTACAAGGACACATAATTCTATTTAAAATGAAAGGAAAGGCCAAATTTTCTTGTGTTTTTGCGCATTTTCTGTTTTCTGAACTAGTTAATAAGAAGGCCACAAATGGGCCTGAGAATGGTAAGAACGAAATTCTCATTGATACATCTTTCAATGACTTATTGGTTGCGACTCGTTGCTGCGCTACATACCTAGCAGAGGTCGAAAAACGAATTTCAGCTCAGAACTTTTGTGCAGTGTAGGTGTTCATCAATTTTAAGTTTTTTTGGACTTAATTCAGGACCGAGATTTTGCCAATTTGCGAAAATTTAAACTTTACTAATCAAAAATTAGAGAGCTTTTTTACAAAATTTTCGGGGGTTCTGCTCTGGACCTCGCTGGGAGCGCTTGAGCGCGCCACTCCAGACCCCCAGCCGTACAATCTCGTTCTACATGTTGAAAGAGATTTTTAGGAGGACAGAATAGGTAAAAGGATTAGGAATTTTTAAAATTTTCGGCGCTTCGCGCCGCAATTAGTTTATCTGTTCTACATGATTTAAGCGGTATAAATTGAGTTTAAAGAGTAAAAACGTCAACATTTTCCTGCGCTTAGCACCGCCGATTATTGTCTTATGGCGGTAAAATATGAATGAATTTCTTGATGCTTTGCGCCACTTATGATTTCCGAACTGTTTGTCAATAAGAAGGCGTAAATTATACATGAAAACGGTGAAAATTTCGAAAATTTTCGGCGCTACGCGCCATTGGCTCCTCTACAATCAGTGCGCCATAGAAAACAGTCATGAAAAAACTGTGGAAGAATACGAAAAAGCGAGAGCGATTAGTGATTAAAATTGAAAGTAATGCTAAATTGCTAAAACCGTGTTTGAACTCGGAATGAAAATAAAATGTTGAACATAACCAGCTTTATTAGTATGCTCTACGAACAAGTGAAATCGTTTTTATCCTTTTCAAATTGGTGTGTAATCATGCAATGTTAATTGTTAATCTTCAACCCCGACCCCGAAAACCGGGGTTTTTCATCCCCGACCCCGACCCCGATCGGGGGTACTAAGGCCATTTATATAAGTACTTTTAATGCAAAAAACTCAATGACACAATGAAGTGATTATAAAATTATTCCTCCATTCAAATTTTTTTTAATTTCTTTTGCATTTTTGAATCCAATCAATATGGAAAAAAAAATAAAAAATGAGGGTTGTTGGCTTGCCGGTCATTTGCTCCAAGTGCACAAATACTGAAAATAACTAATTAATTCAAGTGCCTAAATGTCTTTTTGCCCTATATTCACTGATTCTGCAGCGCTTCGCGCTAAATTTTCGATGATTCCAAGGAAACTTAATCGCTTTTTCGCACAAAGTTCCTGAAAATTTGACATTAAAAAAAATTTAAATTGGAAATTTTTAATGAAAACAATAAACAGCGAGAAAGGCGTTTCTTTATATAATTTTTTTGATTCTTGGACTATTGGGGAAGAGTTGAGAAACCGACAACGTACGAAAATCCTGGATCCGCTAGTATTTGAATCAGTCAGAATAGCAGCTCACATCAATGGTGTTTCAAAAGACAGCGAGAGATGGCATGATTTTCCTTACTTTTCCTGAACTTTCTGTCATTAAAATGTAGCTAACTCGACTAGAGAGCAGAAGTGTTAAAATTTTCCGCTTGAATACTTTGGAGGAGATGCATTAATTGTAGACATTAAAAAAGCAGTTTAAAAACGCAAATTGCATTATAAAGGTGATTCTAGTTCAAATAGGTACTAAATTTTCTTCATGTACAAAATGCCAAAGATGTAGCTGGCGTTCTGCTGCCCTTGGAGGGAAAGATATGCACTTGTGTACTTCCTATAAATTTTTTTCCGGTGATAAGTCCTTATTACGCATATCATCCTTATAACCATAAAAAGATTCTATAGTCAAATTACATGAACCATAAAATGTATTGCGGCACAAAGGAAAAATATAGAGGAAAATTGACGGAACGGGAAAGCAGCAAGTCACAACATTGGTAGCGTATATAATTTTTGTCAAAGCAAGCTAACGTCCAAAAAATAAGGAATCACTATCGCGAAATAAGCGTAAAGCAAGCATATGCGTACAGTTTTGCTTGAGACAAGCTGACAAATAGAAAAGCGAATTCAGTTAAGACGCGCGTAGCGAAGTCTGTATATCGATGCCATATAATTGCGACAAATAAGCTACAAATTTGTATAATCAACTTAGAAGCTCGATCAAAGATGAAAATGATGACGGATAAACACGTGAGGCACACAAAAAGTCTAGGCACGGTTTCAATTTTTTAGCCAATCTGACTTCAGTGTCTGAAGATGCACGGTCAGGTTTGAGTAGAGCCACTGAATCCCGCCTATACATATTTACCGTGCATGAAATGTAACCCTTGCTTAAGCCAAGATTATTGAAACCTGGGTCCTAAAATTTAAACGAATGAGATGGTTTGGGCAAAACAGCAAAGGATAAATTTGATATCGGCTTAGCATTAAAAATCCAGTCGCTCATTGAAAAACCAGATTTTCAACTTATGCATAAAATTGATAGCGTGTTCCTATTCTAATGATAGCTCCAATGATATACCAAAACCTTATTTTTCACTTGTCATAATTAAATCACTTAATAATTTTCTAATCAATCCATAATTCTATCATCCTCATTTGAAATAGGAACGATAGCTATAATTCTCTGTTTTATTTACAATATGGTATTATTGGGTGGTCTTTAGCATAGGTGGGCACTGGGCAACGCCCAAATTGTGGACGCCCATGAGTGGACTCTAGTGCCCCTTGAATATGTAGGACCCTCATAATGAAGTTTTTCCCCCGTTTTTCACGATTTTCTGATTAAAATGGATACAGTACGATGAGAAACTTAGAAAGTGATGTTTTTGCCCTTATTTTTCGCACTATTGACTCAAAAACTCTGGGCCCGAAAATTGGTCGCTGCCCAAGGATGTTTGTGACAATCGGACATGCGCACGTTCAGTTTGGATCAAGACCAAGCAAGCACGCGGGATATTTGGAGGGTCAATGGGAAATTTACAGGGGAAATGGAGACGAAACAAACGCCAAAAATATAAAAAATCTAAAATTAAATTCAAAATTGCTTGAATTGAACATAAAATGTGGAATAGCAGTTTTCAAGATGTTTTAGCAGGTCATTTTGGCCCAAAAAACCTTACTAACTGACCACCCACAGACAGGCTGACCCCAGATCGACCTTGCTTTGCATCCATGGTCTAGTCTAGAACCACAAAATGAAAAAATGGGAATTATGGAAACAATAAGGCAAAATGAAGGTCAAAAATTAAGTAAAATTAATTTTATTCCTTTCTCCAAAAGTGTTCAAATTTACCAGAAACGGTGGAACTACGTAACTTTAACACTATTTCAGCATTTAAATCAGTTCTTTAGGTCATTTTAGCCCAAAAAAGCTTATTAACTGACCCTCGCTCCAAGATAGGTTATGCTTTGCATCTATAGTTACGCGATTACATGATTTTAGCACATTACTGCACTATGCGCTCTACGCAAATGAATATAAGTGTCCCAAATGCAAGATGTACATTTTTCAGCAATAAAACTTTGTGTGTACTAGTGCTTGCATGTGTTTTCGCAGAACCTTCTTATGTGTGCAAAGTCACTTATCGTTCATCTACGCCGCTTCATCTTTTTTGACACTAAAATGAGACAAAAATGAAAAATATTAGTCCCAATAATCATAACAGAAGTCCAAAAATAAAATTTTCCACAGTGAAAATCATTACAAATGCATTGCATGAGGAACAACTGGCCTGGACAATACATGCTCAAAGGAGGGGGTGAGTGAAGCATAATTTTCCAAGGTAGAAAGTTCAGGGGAGGTTGAATCTAAAAATTTGGGACCAATATTCTAAGTTCTAGCCTTGTTTGCAGGTCAAATATGAAAAATGGCAAAATCATCCTATAAAATTCGTTTTAGTATGACATACTGTATTTTTTGGTAATTTTTGCCGATTCTGACTAGCTTTGTCACTTTTGTAAGTAAAAAATAAAAGATTCCATCGAAAATTTTGACTTTTAAGATCATTTAAGCATTTTATGGGTAAACAAAACAGATACATACATACATACTAGTCTGCGCTGAAGCGCGAAAGATTTTTGGAATCTGTGCTACTTTAGTACCTGAGGATCATGCAGAAAATGTCTGATAGATCAAAATCGTCTGACAGTGATTCGAGCCTTTGACTTTAAGGTAGGAGAAATACCCCACCCTCCCCTATGAGAATGTGTGAAGGGGAGTTATTACCCCCCACCTGCTGAAGGTTCAGCCAGACACGTACTGTCCAACGATTTTGGGCTGATGGAACGTTTTTTGCATAATTTTTTAGATCAAAAACATTAAAAATGTCGAAAAATTTTCCGGCGCGCGCTGGATTAGCAATTTTATGCACTTTTTTACCCAAAAATTGATAATTTTCTAAATTTTTTAGTATCAAAAGCGATATCATGCAGTCAAAATGAACTAAACATGCTTCAGAAATGCAGAATTACCACAAAAAGACGCTTTATTCGCTATTTCGACCATTTTCGTCATTTAAACAACAAAAAAAATTCGCGCATCTTACAATTACTGTTTTAGATTTATAAGATTTTGCCCCCATCCTTTCGACCCTGACATTGTGCACCTATGCCCTGGATATTTAAATAACTGAACTAAATGCAAATATTTCCTCCATTAGAATATAAACGGAAAGCAGTAGAGGCGAAAAAATGTTAACACTGTCCTACCACTCTGCATTATAACTAATGGCTGCTTAATAAACAATTGTGATATTTTGCATACAATTAAAAAACGGAAATAAAAATAAATAAATATAACTATGCGAAAACTGAATGCATGGACCATCATTTGTGTAATTGGAGCTGTTGTATAGCCTCAAGCATTGAAAAGTACCAAAATAAATCTTATTAACAATTCGTTTATTTGTGTACTGAGAATTACCCGTATAGGAAGCATTGGCGGATCCATGGTTTTCCGACATGAGGGCGGAATCCTAATTTTCCAACGTGTCGAAAATTGTCCGGAAGATCCATGCCTTATGCTTAGCTTAAAGTATTGGTTTTTTCCAGTCTTTTGATAGTCAGAATCGTTTCTTATGCCCTTCAGTGAGAATAAAATAATAACAATTATAGCAATTTTTGAAGATTTTCTACGGAGAAGGGACAAAAATCAGTGCAAAAAGCGACACAAAGCACCAAAAAATACTTGACAACTCATTGTAAGAAATACAAAATCTTTGTTCTGTACACAAACACTACTCTGACGTAAGGATAAGGTTTTTAGAGCGTCAGGAACATAGGTGCGCAAGGTCAAATGTTCAGGAGGGGTAAAACCAAAAATTGGTGGATAGCTAAGTGCTTCGTAAAACGGTTTAATAGCCTTTTTGAGATCAGAACATGCGCTTTTTTTGGCTAAGAAAAATTGCTATATAGCCATTTTGACTTAAATACATAGCCAAATATCCGTTTGGACTAAAATTAGCTATTTAGCCGTTTTTTAAAGTCGAGAAAATAGCTATATATCCTTTAGTTTTAAAATTCAAAAAGACAACTATATTGCATTTCTAGGCTCACATGGTATATATGTTTCTTGACTTACTTGACTTAAACACCATAAGCTTCAATGACGTTGGTAGGGCAACGACCATTGAGCTGTGGCGGCCAAAGGCAGTGTATCACGATTTACAACACGCCATTGATCGCGGTTCAAGGCTGCTTGTTGGGCATCAATGATTGAGAAGTGGAGCGGCTGAACATCTTGTGCCACTTGTGTCAACCATGTTTTCTTAGGGGCGTCTCGAGAGATTTTCCACCCCGTGGGCCGCTTGGAGTTAATTAACTGATAGGGTAGTTGGGTGTTGTTCATGCGGCAGACATGTCCAAACCACCTGAGCTGCTGTCGCTTTAAGTAGAGTTCGATACTGGTTTGGTTTTTACATACTTGCAGCACAGTTTCATTCTCCCATTGGTCTCGTAGATTTATGTGCAAAATGCTGCGAAGACATCGAAGTTGAAAACGTTCTAATATGTGTATATCGCTTTTAAGCAGAGTCCACGACTCAGAGCCGTACATCAAAATTGTCCTGATGGAAGCATTAAAAATTCTCATTTTTGTTGTGATGGTAACGTCTTTTTGGTTCCACAAACACTTCTTTAGTGAAGTGAATGCTGACATGGCATTCCCAATGCGGTTTTTGATGTCGCTAGTTGCTACTATTTGTCCACTATCGATAACCGATCCCAAATATTTAAATGCATCCACCTGTTCAATTGGTTTGCCATCAAGTTGTAATATGGCCGGTTGTGTGCCCGTGAGAATAAATTTAGTTTTTTTCGCTGTTTATTGTCAGGCCGAGTTTGTTGGCATTCACTTGTAACGCATTCAAGGTATTTTGTGCGGCTTGAGCTGTTTCGGCAAAAAATACAATGTCGTCGGCGTATACTAAATCAGTGAGAGACAAATTAGCTCCGACTTGTACACCTGGCATGTCGTCGAAAGTTTTTCTGAGAATCCAGTCCATAGTCACGTTGAACAACATAGGCGAAATAATGCATCCCTGTTTAACGCCAGTGGTAATTGAGAATGGTGAGGACACATTTCCCAAATATTTTGCCCTGCTCATTCCACCGTCGTAGAAGGCCTTGAGAATACTAAGTGTGGCATGCGGGATTGATTCATTTTTGAGGGCGCACCATAAGGACGAATGGTCTATGCTATCGAATGCGCATGCAAAATCCACAAATACCAAGAATGTGTCCTTTTTACAGCGTAGGCGCGATTCGGTTAGTTGCCTAAGTGTGAATATTTGGTCGGTGCAACCTCTTCCAGGCCTGAAACCAGCCTGCTCTTCCCTGCAGTTAGTTTCTCTAACACTGATTAGTCTGGATCGGATTATAGAGGTCAGAAGTTTTCCAGATGTTGCTAACAGGCTTATTCCTCTATAGTTTTTACAGGTAGCTGGGTCTCCTTTTTGTGAATTGGTACGATAATTGAGTCCTTAAAGCCTTGAGGCACTGTGCCTTTGTTCCAGATGGTCGAGTATACGCCTTTTAGTTGTTTGACTATTGCCTCTCCTCCAGCTTTTAAAGCTTCAGCAGGGATGTTGTCCACACCTGGTGCCTTCCGGTTCTTGAGTCTTTTTATTGATATTCTGATTTCCTTTTCAGTTGGAGGATGATCATTAATTGTGCTTGAAAATTTCAGATCCACGTTCTCCATCAGCCTTTTGTCTAGGCTTGTGGGGTGTGGGCGGTTAAGCAATTGGCTAAAATGTTCTTTCCATCTATCTAGTTTACCCGTTAGTGATTTGATGGGGTTGCCATGGTGATCTTTGAGGTTTGAACTCGTTGCTTTAAACTTTCCATTACAACTTCGCAGGATGCTGTAAAGTAAGCGCGAATCATGGTTCTTGCTGGCTATTTCCATTTCTTGGGCTTTCACATTCCACCAAGCGTCCTTATCCGTCTTAAGCTGCCGTTTAATTTGTCTATTGAGGAAAAGGTACAGCTTGTGATTAATATTCTTGATTTTTGCGCGTTCTTCAACTAGTTTTAGGGTATCATCTGAAATCCAAGGTTTTATTTTTCATCGTTTTTTGGGACAAATTTCATTAAGTGAGTAGATAATGGCGTTTTTTGTTGAGTTCCAGTTTTCATCAACATTGTTGGCTAACAGTGGGGAAAATTTATTTTGTGAAAGAAGTTGAAATTTGGCCTGACTGTTGGGGTCGGATAAGTGCGAGTAATCGAGGGTAGCTGTGGGGCGAATATTGTTGTGCGCCTTCAGATGCAATCGGAATTTGGCCCTGACCAGGTGATGATCTGATCCGATCGAAGCTCCGCGCATTGCCCTAACATCATGGATAGCACTGTGGAACCGCTTATGCACCAGGAAGTAGTCAAGCATACTTTTATCTCTTCTGTTATTCGAAAACCAGGTGTGCCTGTGATTGATAGGGTGATGAAACCACGTGTTGCACACTACCATTCTATTGAAGTTTGCAAATGATAGTAGGCGCAGACCGTTGTCATTGAGGCTGCCGCATCCAAAGGGGCCAAGAGTTTTCTCCCATCCAAGACAATTTACGCCGGTTTGCGCATTCAGGTCCCCACAAAGAATAATTAAATTATTTCCATCTTGAAATGAGTCCAATGTCTGTTGTAGATTTTCATAAAACAAGTCCTTATCAATGTCGTCGCTCATTTCCATTGGGGCATAAACTCCAATCAAGACAGTCGGAATAGTGCCAGCAAATTCTAAGGTTGCGATTCGATCCGAAATAGGTTGGAAACAGGTAACATATTTCTTCAGACTAGATTTTAACATAAAAGCTACGCCTCGATTAAAGCTTTCGCTGCCGGAATAATAAAGGTTAAAGCTATTTGAATGGCTAGAGGTAAAAACAGTACGTTCCCCTTGACTAGGGAGTCTGGCTTCGGTAATAGTAGCTAAATCAATATCAAATTTGTTGAGTTCGTCGGCCAGTAAATCCATTTTACCAGTTTGGCTACCTGAACATATATTCCAGGTGGCAATGTTCATAATTTTCTTTGCATTGAAAATTTTGTTCGCTGCTGCTGGTAGTTTATTTTTCGAAGGGAGCCCAGATACCCCCAACGCATCGGTTCGGCCGTGTGCGCTAGTTGTTGTTGCGTTATCCATTTGTTGTACTGCCATTGGGTTCTCAGCTCATTTCACGGTTCCGTCGCCACGGGAACCAACACTCCCCATTTATCCGGGCTTGTGACCGGCTACGGTTTCCCATAGGCTGGGTATATATATATATGTTTCTGAGTCATAAGAGGGTATATACATACAAAGGTGTGGGGGTTGCATCCCCCAGAAAACAAATGTCCTCTCCCCCACAAAACGGAACACCCACAGAATTCAATTTCTGGAATTGTTTTGTTTATTGCAATTTTTTGACGCCAATGGATAGTGTTCGATGAGAAGCATTGGAAAAAATGGTTTCTTTCGTCATAACACCATTTTTAGGTTAGTTTTTGACTTTTAAGAAAATCTTGCACCCCCTCAAGAACTTTGGTGGCGCCCATCTATGGCTACATAGCTCATTTTCTGAGCCCAAAAAGGCTATATAGCAATGTTTTTCGGCCAAAATGGCTGTATAGCTATCAGTTTTTCAGAGCGCACGTGGTGTAATAACCCCTTCTCACCCCATGCTCTTGCATGGTCAAGAAAGCCAGTAAATGTCATTAATGAGTAGGTATGCTACCCAGCGCGAAGCGCCGAAAAGACTTGAAAATCATAATTTTGGATGTCCCGGGGCCGACTTCTTAGCCGGGGTTGCGGCATGTTTATGTACACTAATGTTGCGATGAATGGATAATTACAGTCGAATATCTCGACAGTTTCTCGTAGATACAGGCAACAATAATGGTATTTTTGAGCTGTTCACAACAAGATCTTCGCACTGAAAAATTTTTACAAGTTAAACTTTATCTGAATTATATTAAAAATAAGCTGCTTGTAAATAAATAGACATCTGGGGGGTGATTTAGAGGATTTCAGCCCCAGATAAATTTTAACCCCTCCCCCCGCAAAAATTGTTTCACCCCCGAATTAGCGATTTTTTGAAAGTTCCTAAAAGTATCAGAAAACTTTTTAGAAAAGATGCTTTTTTAAAGCGTTTTCAGATATCTATTTTCTCTACAGTGCCAAATTTTCGGCGCTTCGCGCCATTATACTCACGTTTTGACTATAGTTTGTTCCATTTATTCCGACTTTTTTGATTTTTTTCGAAATTTTTCGTTTTCATGCTCTAGAAAGATAGCGCATCGTCAGAACCGCTGAAAACCGATGTTTCTGACGCGTGCCGACCGTTTTGGGCCGAAAAGGCACTTCAAAATTCCACCCCCCAGAATTCCCATACTATGCATGCGCCCAAAATTCTTAGGCTAATTAGTTCGAAAGTATCCCAAATTCTATTCAAGCGGTCTTTCAGATGAGCTTTAAGAATTTTCCATTTAGTCCTTTGGGAACCGTGTTAAAATACTCGTAATTCCAAAATTCAAGAGGGACTAGTACCGAACAGCTAAGCTACTGTGCGTTAGTAAACTACTTCCAGATGAAGATAGCAATTGTGGTATTTGGCGCTTAAAATAAATGTTAAATTAACAGCAATCCAATATTCATGTCTATGGTAGACTGTTTTCGTACCCAAGCGTGCATTAACACACATCCGTATCAGTGTTTGGTCCGTTTGTACATGTACAAAGATGGTCCCCAAAAGTCTTTGTACATTTTGTACATGCAAATTTTTGTGTACTATAATATAGTACAGTAGCGATTTTAGTGTGGTAAAACAGGGTTTTCGATCTTTGGTAGTGTATTCTAGCTAATTTATAGGTTTCTGACGCCAAAAATTACTGAAAATTATCTGAAAATGACATTTTTCCATTCTAAATGCAAATTCTGCCATTTTAAAGATATATAGGACAAATAATTTATCAGTTCGGAGCGAAGCGCCGAAAATTGTGGGAATTTTACATCTTTTTACAGTTTTTGTCTTCCTAAAAATCTTTGTACATTTTGTACACACAAAATTTTTGGGCACGATAATATGGTATAGCAGCGACTTTAGTGTGGTAAAAACAGAGTTCGTCGACTTTTCGTAGTGTGTTTTAGCTAATTTCTGGGTCTCTAAGGGCAAAAATCACTAAGAATCGTCTTAAAACGGCGCAAAGCGCCAAAAAGTTTGACATTTTTACTTTTGAAATGAAATTTCTGCCATTATAAAGATTTATAGAACACAATGTTTTCTAATTTTAGACCTTTTTTGCAATTTTTGTCTTCCCGAAAATCTTTGTACATGTACAAAGACGGTCCCGAAAAGTCTTTGTACATCGGAAAAAATCTTTGCCGAGTACAAAAAAAACCGTGATCCGTATTAGCATTAACACTTACGAAAATCTGTTGCATTAGCATGTATATAATGGATTACATTAGCCCGATGGTTTTCATCTAGTAAAACGTCAAAATTTCAAAAAATGGCCGAACAAGTTTTTGTCAAAAATCAAAGAAGGGTCCAAACTCCAAAATGTCTGATTTTGGGGAATGAATGGAGAATGATCAACTTCGGATAGGGGATTCCCCAATCCTCCCTGTTACATTCATGTATGTTACCCCCGCCACGACCTCGGCTTCGACCTTGACAAAATATTAATCCGCCTTGGCCTCAGTCAAGGCTTAAACAAATTCTCGCACATAGGGAGGACTGAAAGGGGGTTTTACCATATTTACCATCCATGATTTTGGGGGTACTGACTAATTTTTAGAGACCTTTTGAACAGTTTCCCCGCCACCATTCTATAGCTGATCCATAATAGCAGCAGTAACAAAACTTTACATACAACTAGCTTATTTTTTGTGCAGAAGTAAATAAAGTTGTTTACGTTCATACCTAAAATTTGATTACTGTATCTTTATTTCGTCTCTCAAAAATCGGAGGCGGGGAAATTATTCAAAAGGTTCACTTTTAGACTATATTTTCTTCAATTAAATCGAATTTTTCTTATATTTTTTCTAATTTTCTGTTTTTACGCCCTAGAAAGATAAACGCGAAAAAATATGTTTTTGACGCGTATCCTCAATCATTGAGCCACAAACAAGACACTATAAAATTTGAACCCCTCCCCCACAAAGTCCAAATTCATTTACTGTCGACTGATTTCAGCAAATAATTGATTTTGAGTCAATTCTGACCAAATGGACACATTTCACTGTCTTATAAATCCCGGATTACACCCCATTCATTCTCGATTTTTCCCTTCCTGGCTCTATGCTCAAAAAGGTACCTCGGTCCCATCACTGACAAGACGTAGGTACACATTAGTGATGTCCCAGTGCCGCTTTTTTTACCCGTGCTGGTGCTAGATTAAAGATTATATAAAGCTTTTTCTCCAGTATTTGACAAAAATACAGCATGTTATTCAAAATATTTTTTGTACTTAGTGTGTTAACCGTGGCTCCATCTAACAAACAAAACTAGCAGTCATCAGTTCTGTTTTTTTAAGTTGAAAAACATTTAAGCGATTAATTTTGCATTTTGAAAAACCTTAGGAGACTTCTTATCCTGCAATTGAATTAAAACTGTTTCAATTGGCCAATAAAGACGTTTTACTAACGAAACGCAACCTCTTTAACATCTTTTTTCGTTTTTTGTATATCATAAATTCCATTTATTATTAATGCAATCATTTTTTGCCTTTTTTCGATAGCAGCACCGGCGCCAGTACCGGTAGCAGCTCAGCACCGCCCGGTGCCCAGGGCATCACTAGCATACGTAGGCAGCAAGAAAATTCTGGGGGGGGGGTGCAAAATTTTTTTAAGGTCAAAAAATCGCCATAAAAATGACGGTATGTCGAAAATACACCATTTTTCGACGTTTCTCATCGGGCACTATCCAATGGCATCAAAAATTGCGAAAAAATTTTCAAAAATTGAATTCTGGGGGGCGGGGTATTTGGATTTTGGGGGGGGGGGGTATTTTCATTTCTGGGGGGCGGGGGGTATTTTCATTTCTGGGGGGGGGTATTTTGGTTTCTGGAGGGGGTGCATACCCCCCACGCCCGGGTGTGATCACTAGTATACATATACAATTAAACTCTTGATTTTATTAAAAGCTGAAAAAGTTGCAAAGTTAATTAATAATAAAGGCCCTACTCAATGCCTAAATCACTGCATTTATGATTCACGCTTGTGTACGACCTAAAACAAAAACGAACGACCAGACCAAATATTCTAAATGCAATCATTAAGCAACTTATCGTTCATTGTCGGTTTATAAGAATATATCATCTAAATTCATGCGGCTTGGATCAATGTACTGTATTCGTTTGAAACGTTGGTTCTGAAACGGTAAAATTAAATAATTGGTACAGGCATGGCCTACATGCGCATAGGGAGAGAGGGGGTATTAACCCCACTGAGGGGTCTGAAAAATAGGTGCTGTCGGCCATAGGTGCACAAGGTCAGGGTCGGCAGGAAGAGGGGTGAAATCAGAAAATTCCAAAATATCAAATTTAACGTTCACGATTTTTTGCTGTTTTAATGATAACAATAGCCAAAATAGCCTATGAACCGTTTTTGTGGTAATATCACATTTTAAAGGCATTTTTAATCCATTTTGACTACACTATATCACTTTTAACACTACAAAATGCAAAAATTTACCAATTTTAGGCGCTTTTTGAGTAAAAAGCTTTGCTGAAAGTGTACAAATTTTTGGCAAATAAATATGAAAAAGTTCGATTCGATCCTAAATTGAAACCATGCAGCCAGAAAAAACTGCATCAATTCACAATAGTTCCTGGCATAGGTAGTACATGATTTTTTGCTGTTAAACGTTCTTTCAAAATAATTTCGCATTTTTAGTCCATTTTGACTGCTTTATATCATTTTAAAATTAGTCAATTTTGGGCGCCTTCTATGTAAGTAAAAGGTACAATTAAGTACTGGTAGCGAAATTTTGATATTTTTACTGCTTTTCACTTCAAAAATAAAGCAATAAAACGTTTCGTCAACTTAAAATTGCCGGACAATATCTGCCTTACTGACCCCTCAGTGTGGGGGTAATATTCCCCTTCCCCAACCATATGTGCACATATGTATAATTGGTAAGACGCAAAGTTAACTTCGTATAAGTATTTCAGCATCACTTTTTTTATACAAGCCTGTCTGTACATGTACAAAGATCTCCGGAAAAGTCTTTGTACGAGTGAAAAATTGTTTTTACGTTTAATATATAGGTATACTAATAACTAATGAAAATACACATTTTCACATACTACTGCTCTGTTATTCGCGACCGCACATATCACAAAAAGTCTTACTTCGTCCTTGATTCAGCTGATTATATTAGTTTGGTGCGAAGCGCCCAAATTTCTATGAGTTTTTGTTTGAAATTACATATAAAACTCGACTCAGAAAGTTAAACTAACATGTGTTACACAATCATAAATAATAAAGCAATTATTAACAATGGGACTCAGGCCCGTATCCAGAGGGATAGGGCGGCACGTGCCACTCCCCGAAACGAAATATGAGAATGATTTTCTCCCTTACTCCCCTTTGCTTTTCCAGCAAAAATTCTCAAACTTTTCTGCCGAATTTTGATTTATAATTAAGGTCTATTTAGTCCCAAGCGCGTGGTTTAAACCAGGGTTGGAAAAAAGACAGTTAAAAAATAGTCAAAATTTCGGTTTTCTGGTTTTTTTATGGTATTTTAATGGTTTTTTTTATTTTTATGGTTTTTAATGGTTAAATTTTGGTTTTGATAACTTATTCGTGAGAACAAGTGTTAAAATGCTTTATTATGATTAAAGACTACTAAATTGAAGAACAGGCATGAGTTGCCTAGCCAATTAAATAAGAGTAATAGCAAAAAGTAAGCAATTTTATTTTTATTGAGATTGCCGTACCCGACATTCTAGTTGAATTGAGGTCGCCTTCAGCGGCTTCTTCGACGAGGCTAAGAACTTCATCATCCGATAACATAATTGCGTTTGGTGGTGAAGCACCAATTTCATTATTGTTGCTGCTAGCCATGAAAAATTAACTGCTATAAAATGAAATCAATCTTTGTTAATTGCACATGTACAAAATAAACAACATCAGTTCAGTAAGCAAGCAAAGTCGGCAGAAGGCAACACCATTCACTTCACATCACGATTTTGAACAATAACAATCATCAACAACGTACAAACGAAAGAACAATATTTAAACAATAACGAATGAACAAAATGATACTAAGAGTGTTTGCAAATGATCAAATAAGCATCTTGCAAAACTGTTTAACATTGATTTTAAAAAAGCAACAACAAAAACAAAAAACCAGGCCGATTTTCAAAGCATTAAAAACCAAAAAACCAAACCCGGCCAACCCTGGTTCAAATACTCCATTTTTAGTATTTAAACAACCAAAAGCATATTTTGTATCTATTTTTACTGTTCTGAAAATTTTGGTCATGCCCCCCCTAGTGATCGACCGGGGTCCTGGCCCCGGCAATCCCCAGCCATTTTTTAGCATCCCTGGCCCGGCCGGGGCAAGGTCAAAAAATTGCCAGGGCCAGGGAAAAATTTAGTGTAATTCGTATTTAGTACAGGCTGTGATACTCGCACTTATTTATCAATGAGCAAGTGTTACTTTTGAGAACTATACTGATTAGATCATATGTATACTTACTTAGTCCTTTTATAACTTTGCTACTGTGTATAAATGAGCTTTTACTGACCGCGTGCTTTAAACCGCGTTTCTTGTGTAATAGTTATTAGGACGGAGCTTAATTATAGGCGAATGTAAACTATGCTGCACAATTGCGTCTGATCCGGTAAACTAAATATGTCTCAAATACTTTCCTAAGGTCCAGAGTAGAGGGAGGGGTGAAATCCCGAATTGGAGGACAAGAAAATTAAGTGGTGGACTATTATTAGCCGACTCTATTTTGTTGTACGAGCTTCTTGTGCTTGTACAAAGATCTCCGAGTATGAGCTAACAAATTTTTGTAGCTATATTATATAAATATATTTCTAAACATACACATTTTCGCATACTATCAGTATGTGACAGTGTTTTTTTGTACAATGTACCATTGTATATACATGAACAAAGATGGTACCCAAAAGTCTGTGTACATTTTGTACAAACAAATTTTTGGTTACTATAATATGGTACAGTTGCGATTTTTGTGGTAAAACAGGGTCTTTTGACTTTTGATTGTATATTTTAGCTAATTTCCGTGTTCCTAACGCCAAAAATTACTAAAATTGTCACAAAACGGCGCAAAGCGCCTAAAAATTTGACATTTTTCTATTCTAAATACCTACAAATTTTGCCATTTTAAAGATATATAGGACAGACAATTTTTCATATCGGGGCGAAGCGCCGAAAATTTTTCGGAATTTTACACCTTTTCACAGTTTTTATCTTCCCAAAAATCTTTGTACATGTATATACAAAGATAGTCCTGAAAAGTCTTTGTACATCGGGAAAAATCTTTAGCGAATACAAAAAACACTGTTTTGTACATGCAAATCTTTGTATACTTTAATATGGTATAGTAACGATTTCAGTGTGGTAGAACATAGTATTTCGACCTTTAGTAGTGTATTTGGCTGATTTTTGGGTCTCTGAATATTTGACATTTTTCCATTTTTCCATTCTAAGCGCAGTGTTGCTTATTACAAGATTTAATTCGCATATTACAATTTTTGTAATATTTCTGATTTGATAGTACAAGTTGTTTTAGCTTTCTCAGTCGAGTTTTATGTGTGAATTCAATCAAAAGCTCATAAAAATTTTGGCACTTCGCGCCGAACTAATATTATTGACTAAATTCAGGCCGAATTATCACATTTAGAAGCATGGTCTTTTTGTATTCGGCGAAGATTTTTGCTGGTGTACAAAGACGTTTCAGGACCGTCTGTGTACATGTACAAAGATTTATGAAGAAGACAAACTGTGGAAAGGTGTAGAATTCCTTATTGCTAATTCTACCATTTTAAAGATTTTCAGGGGGTAAGCGGCTGCAAAAATGCAGCCGCTTAACCTCCTTCCCCTGGAAATGACCGAGAAATATACATGTGACAGGGGTTGGGCCACCCCCATCCACGCTTTGAAGCTCCGAACTTCCTTGAAAGTCAGAAAATATTTGACCACCCTCCCCCATTTTTTAACGAAAACCTGCGCTTTTTGGCAGTTTTTATCTGTTTTTACCATTTTTGATCTAGTCGCTAGCACCCTCCTTCAATTTATCTTTATTTAAAAAAAAATTAATATTTTTAATTTTTCTTAAATGTATACAAAAAAACATTAATAAAATTTTAAGCGATTACATGCATGTTTTATAGTGATAGTTTATGTATTTACTCTAGCTCACATTCTAAATAATGCATCACTTCGTGAAATTCTAATAGTTAGGTACACTTTTGCCATACTGAAAAATTAAGTTCAAAAAATTCAAAAGTTTTTAATCAAAAATCGTCTGACAGTGACATGTGTCTTGGACCCTGCGGAGGGTTATACCCCCCCCTTATAAGAATGTGTGATGTCTCATTCATTACATCCAATACCTATTGCATCCAATCGCTACAGCAGCGGTAGCAGTAGCAAAGATTCAAATGATGTAGAGTGTGCTAATAGAGTGACATAGACTTTATTAATGATTCTGACAATGAAACACTGGACTAAATTTGTTTCTTGTGACATGAATACTGATAAAACTTGATATGAGAAGACGCAACTAACTTTGCACTTGCTATTTACTATTGAATGGAGCAGTCGCTCATTATTTCTTTTCCTATGCCCACCCCAAGTATGTGTCATGCAATAATATTTTCCTTGTCTGACCCCGGCCAGCCCCGGCCCCGGATTTTTTTCAGACCCGGTACCGCCCCGGCCAAAAAGTCGCCCCGGTCGATCACTACCCTCCCCCCGAAACAAAATTTTAGATACGAGCCTGGGTGGATTGACAGTTTTATCGATAATTTTGCTTTGATCTCACTTTCTGACGACATCTTGGTCAGGGATGGAAAAAACACAGATTTGAAAACTTTGAATTTTTGGGTTTTATTGGGTTTTTTATGGAAATGACACCTAGAGCTACCAAACACCGTAAAAACATAGGCAAAATGTAAAATGTGTGGAATTCTAGAGAATTTCATCAAATTCTGCTGTCCTGGAATCGCAAAGCTGCAGTATTTATTTAACTCTATTTGAAAAATACGTAACCTGTGGATTAAAAACCCAATGATTTTTTGCCCCAAAAATCTCAGGCTTGCCAACCCTGACTCGGAGCTACATAAGCGTTGTCATTTTCGATTTTATGTCGCAGAACAGCATCATGCGATGATATTGCTCAGTTCTTAAACATGTCAAAATTTACCCGGGATTCCATCACCAGTGAACACATTTCTCGTTATTTTTGCTTGAATCGGCTGAAGTCCTCTGCCGGCCATGATGAGCATCATTGGGGCTAATTAAGAAGTCAAACTGCCTAAGCACCAAACATCCAAAAACCGCAAACCGGTAATTTGTGACTAAACTTCGATACAGTAATTGCAGCTTTTTACATAAGAGTAAGCCTGAGCAAAGTCAACCAATCAACGACACGTACGCAGGTTGTCTTTTCGCGTCAAGAGCCTTTGTAAAACTCGGTTGTAATTTTGTTAAGTTTGAAAAACACTGTTCTAATTTTATGAAAACCTTTGTTGTATTTTACGAAATTTGAAAATGTTTGCTAAGTTTGAAAAACACTGTGCTAATTTTTTGAAAACCTTCGTTGTATTTTACGAGATTTGAAAAACTCGGTTGTATTTTTGTTAAGTTTGAAAAACACTGTGCTAATTTTTTGAAAACCTTCGTTGTATTTTACGAAATTTGAAAATGTTTGCTAAGTTCGAAAAACACAGTGCTAAGTTTTTGAAAACTTCCATTGTATTTTACGAGATTTGAAAAACTCGGTTGTATTTTTGCAAAGTTTGAAAAACAATGTGCTAATTTTTTGAAAACCTTCATTGTATTTTACGGAATTTGAAAATGTTTGCTAAGTTTGAAAAACACTGTGCTAATTTTTTGAAAACCTTCGTTGTATTTTACGAGATTTGAAAAACTCGGTTGTATTTTTGTTAAGTTTGAAAAACACTGTGCTAATTTTTTGAAAACCTTCGTTGTATTTTACGAAATTTGAAAATGTTTGCTAAGTTCGAAAAACACAGTGCTAAGTTTTTGAAAACTTCCGTTGTATTTTACGAGATTTGAAAAACTCGGTTGTATTTTTGCAAAGTTTGAAAAACAATGTGCTAATTTTTTGAAAACCTTCATTGTATTTTACGGAGTTTGAAAATGTTTGCTAATTTTGAAAGACACTGCGCTAATTTATTGAAAACCTTCGTTGTATTTTACGAAATTTGAAAATGTTTGCTAAGTTTGAAAAACACTGTGCTAATTTTTTGAAAACTTTCGTTGTATTTTACGAGATTTGAAAAACTCGGTTGTATTTTTGTTAAGTTTGAAAAACACTGTGCTAATTTTTTGAAAACCTTCGTTGTATTTTACGAAATTTGAAAATGTTTGCCAAGTTTGAAAAACACTGTGCTAATTTTTTGAAAACTTCCGTTGTATTTTACGAGATTTGAAAAACTCGGTTGTATTTTTGCAAAGTTTGAAAAACAATGTGCTAATTTTTTGAAAAACTTCATTGTATTTTACGTAGTTTGAAGATGTTTGCTAATTTTGAAAGACACTGTGCTAATTTTTTTGAAAACCTTCGTTGTATTTTACGAAATTTGAAAATGTTTGCTAAGTTTGAAAAACACTGTGTTAATTTTTTGAAAACCTTCGTTGTATTTTACGAGATTTGAAAAACTCGGTTGTATTTTTGTTAAGTTTGAAAAACACTGTGCTAATTTTTTGAAAACCTTCGTTGTACTTTACGAAATTTGAAAATGTTTGCTAAGTTTAAAAACACTGTGCTAATTTTTTGAAAACCTTCGTTGTATTTTACGAGATTTGAAAAACTCGGTTGTATTTTTGTAAAGTTTGAAAAACACTGTGCTAATTTTTTGAAAACCTTCGTTGTATTTTACGAGCATCAATAACACTGCATACTAGCAAGCAAAGTTTCCAAGTTTTGCAACTTTATTCAAACCGCTGATAGGTCTTCTAATTTTCAAACCAAAAGGTTCATAATTTTGAATTTTTTTGTGTGATTCAGAGGTCATTTTGAATAATAGATGCTTGTTTTTATTGAAATGAATCGTTCATCTTGAGACTTCACTTTGAATTTTTGAATGCATTTATCTCAGAGTTTGTGCATGGATATTTAATTTACTTTAACTTATTCAATGTGTTTTTCAAACCAGAAGGTTCATTGTTATGAAAGTTTTCCTTCATTGTTTTTTGAATTTCTTCGTTGTAATTGCCAGAAAGTTTGAAAACTTAGGTTGTAAGTATGCATATTAGCAATATTTTTCAATTGACCCTTATGGCTTTCCGTACTGCTTGGCTCACATGATTTTTCACTCGTTGCTGTCGATAGTTTTATGCGAATTTCTGCAAAAACGCCTACTTTAAAGGTTTCTTTGTTTGAAGAAAATGATGCGCGAAAAAATGCAAAGCCATAAATTCTCTGTCGCCGTATATCGTTTGGAAGACGGTAGTGCCCAAATAGACGTGATCAACGAAGTTTGCGACAACGGAATAAACGCCAACAATGGAGACAAATAATAATTAAAGTCGATTTTAAGACTTAGATCTTAGAAATTTCCTGCTTTGATCTTGCACGCTTTGATATTTGTTTAAGCAATATTCTACAAATTTGTAAACCTATATGTATATCAGTGTAGCCTATAGATGGGCGGCACCAACATTCTTGGGGGGGGAAGCAAGACTTTTCAAAAGTCAAAAGATGGTCTTAAAAATAATGGTGTGGCGAAAAAACACCATTTTTCCACGGTTCTCATCGAGCACTATCCGTTGGCATAAAAAATCGCGAAAAAAATTTAAAAAATTCAAAATTTAAATTCTGTAAGTATTTTGGTTTCATGGGGGGAGAATAAACACCCCCCTCGAAACCTCCCACGCTCAGCTGTGGTGCAGCCTAATAATCTTGAACCCTGCTTGTTGGCGTGTTTGTTAGCTTATTTTAAATGCACTGGGTTTAAATGCAGAATTAGGTTGCTGCATATGTAAGGTGCCGCCGATCGTATATTAACCATGCATGAAAATTGAAGATCATGCATGGGCGTGCGAATAGGGAGAGGGATTCGGACTAGAGGTGCACAGCATCGCCGATCTGGGGCAGTGGGGTTAGCCGGTGTTAGGAAGGGGATCAAAAATTTAACTTTTTTTGGACCAAAAAATGTATAAGCGCTAAAATAGCTTTGAAACTACGTTATTGCACAGTTTCCGGTCAACTTGAAGCACTTTTGAATAAAATTTCCATTTTTCATTTAATTTCGGTCTTTATTTTGCCTCATTTACTTCACAGAATTTTCCATTTTTTTCATTCCATTTGGTCAGGATAAAACGCGGGCGTTTGACGCTATTCACTATTTCGAGCCATAAGCAGGTACTTTTGAAAAATGTTTTGGTTCACCCCTAGAATTCTCCTTCTTATGCTGCGCATGTGTGGAAAACTATGTATACGTCTACACATGCGCGAAAATCATAATCTCTGCTTTCATGATCCTTCTAGAAATTTATTGAATTGAGTTTTAAAAGTCTTTCTTAAATCTTTGCAAAAACAATTGCTTAATCATTAAAAATTTGAAAAGGTAGGTACCTAGTCATCACCGTTTTTCTAATTGAAGTTATGGCCTATTGTACGTACATGATCTTGAGGAAGGCACATACGTACCGGCTCAAAATATTGAGTAAGTGATCTTGGCCAATTGTAGAAAGATGGATGGTGGGTAATTATCTTAATTTGTAGGCAATTTTCCAAAAAATAAAGGAAAAAATTGTTCTGGCTTCATGGGAATGGGGGACAACGAACTTTGGATGGGGGTTACTTATCCCCCTCTTACATGTATAGTGGAATTTGTTTAGAGGCTCTGTTTCTCCAGGAAACTTTTCAGCCCTGCCCTCAAAATTCGCGATTCCATAAAATTCCCGAAAAACACATAAAGTGCTGCTTAAACCCAATTTAGCTAAGTGTTTGCACAAAAATTTCACTTTTTCGGCATTTCGCGCCATATGCTCATTTTATGACTGGATTTGCTCGAATTTTTCTAATTTTTTTCCAAGTTTATGATTTCACGCTCTGGAGGGATATTTTCAGAAACGTTGAAAAATGATGTTTTTGACGCGTAACCACATTTTTTGAGCCAAAAAACACATCAAAGTTCCACCCTTCCCACAGAATTCTCATGCTGCACTACAGACGGTCTAAGAGCTTTTCTATGCTAACATGCCTCTAAAAAGGGCGTAAACGTCAAAATAGCAAAAAATTGTCTTAAGTGGCGATTTATAGTAAATTTTCAGCGCTTTTACGAAACTAACGTGATTGTTTTGAACGTTTTGAGCTTGATTTCACTTTGTTTTTGCCAAAAATTTTCCACTTCTCTCTGTCTGGTGGGAAATTCCCTGACACATAGCTTCCTATTGTTTGTATTCGATCTCATTTGACTGTATCCGGCATCTAACTGCAAATAATTGGATGAATTCGTCCATCTCGCAAGATTGAATATCTAAAGAAGCCTACTACTTCCAAATGCGAAATGCCGAATTTAATTAGCACAGACTAATCGAGGCAAAAACAGTGAATCAAAATCATACCCGATTCTGACTTATCTAAAATAAAACACTGGTCTTAAATCAGTATTATAATGACTAAAATTAAACGAAGCTTACTTTACCCGATCACTACATCCAGCAGTAATTAATTTCATATCGATTATGAAATACAAAATTTGACTATGCAGCATTATAAGTTTGAAAATTTTCAGTCTCAGAAAATTGTAGAAAAAGAGAAAGGGCGAAAAAATCGTCCGATGTCAAAAAATCCGGAAAAACAAAAAAAAATTCTAAAATTTAATTTTAGTCAACTGAAACATATTAGGAATTCTGGGAGTACAGCCAGGCGCCCAACGTCCAGGGTTCACTTCTACTAAAATCGCCATGTGACTAATGACATATCTTGCTAATAAAAGTCATAAAATTTAGGATCCACCACTTGTTTTGTCAGAAATAATAATTTTTGGCAAGCTCTTGTCAAAATTAAAGACGTACCCTTTTGCTATGTTATGAAGGAGCCTTTCATAAAAGTTACAATGTTATCGGGTGTACCGCAATTTATCTCATTTAACTTTCTTCATCTCTCCTAGACGAAATCACACAACTGAACTCGAGATTGCCACTTCGCTACAATTTATATTTAGTGCCTCTTTCGATAATTTTTTGTTTTACTTTTATTCCATAATCTGAATAAAATAAGAGCGAAAATCAAAATTGATCATTTAAATTATTGAATTGCATAAATTGAATCGTTAATAAACTAACACTCGAGGGTTCAAAAAAAGAAGAGGGAGGAATTTTATGAATAAGCGCTGATAACGAGACTTTACATTTAATTTTACAAGCGACGATTTTAACATCACAGCTGAATTGGTTTGCATCGAAAATGCATATTTTTCATACAAAAAAGCAGCATAAGAGTAGTCAAGGCATATGACTAGCCTAATCCCGACTTGTGAAAATTTTACTAGGTTTGACAAGTTAATTTTCAACTCGTCATTTAGATGAACCGCTTACTGGAAGACAAGTAAATTTTATTCGTCAAGAAGAATTTTTTAATCAGTTTTTGGATTGTCAGACAATTGCTTATCTGACGAGTTTTTTTTTTCACCGGAAACAATTTGTCGGACAAGAGCTTGTCAGCACACAAGCTCTTGAAGGAGAGTTTGACCGCTAGGATGGCTGGTGACCATGGCGGCACCAGAGCTCTGGGGAAGGGGGTGCAAATTTTTTTAAAGGTCAAAAAAGACCTTAAAAATGGTTGTATGGTACAAAAACACTATTTTTAAACGTTTCTCAACGAGAACTATCCATTGGCATCAAAAACTTGTGAAAAAAAAACAAAAAAACATTTAAAAATTGAATTCTCTATTTAAATTATTTCGAATTCTTTCTAACATTTTCCTAATGTTTCATATTTTTGAAGGAACGAGCCCGTCTGAATCGCCGGAAAACAGTGTTTGAGGCGCATTCCCATAGTTTTGAACAAAAAAAAACACTTTTTGAAAATTATGCGACATTGACCCGCCCAATCCCAGAATTTCCTAGCCGTACAGCTATGCTGGTCAGGCTTGTCAAGCTTTGTTATAGTCGGGCCAAGATGTATTTCTAATCTTTTGGAACATTATTTTTCTTTCGCCCCGGCTCTCGCTTCCATCTTTTTGTCCCAAATTTTGTTCATTACGTCGAAGTGTCCGTCGTTGTCCTTAAAACGAAACTCAACGACTGCTGCTTTGTCGTCTAGCGGCTTTTGGCTCATGATTTTCTGCAACCAAGGTAACATTTCTAGCAGGCGTTTTTGCGAAAATTCGCAAGACACGATCGACATTACGGAATGAATAATCATGTGGACCAAGCAGTGCATGTAAAATAAATACTGGGCCAGGACGATATAATTTTCCGTCGGAACCGGCATGTAGCGGATTATGATGGCGGTCACTATCAGTACGACTGACCAGCAGACGGCGTGTGCTAAGCTGGTTGTTAGCATGAATCTGAAAATTTGACCGCATAATTTAAAGAAAAAATGGATTTCTAAGGCAAAACTGACGGAAAAACTTTACGCAAAAATGAAAAAATACATTCCGTATAGAAATGTTAAGAGAAACCTGATCAGTAGGTTACGAATCTGGTCTTAAAATTTCTTTACACTCATTACTTGTTGCACAGGAGTGTAAAATAGACGTTTTTTACTGTTTTTATGTGCACAAGCATATCTAACTCAATTTTACATTATATGCAGTCTGATTGGTTTCAAAAGGTAGACAGTTATAAAATCTAGGGGAATGTTCTTCTATTTTTTTCAAAAAGGTAATATTTTCAAATTTAGAGGCGGTTTATTGTAAAGTGTCTGGGACAAAAAAACATTTTTTTCCTGCCATATTCTCCACTTAGTAGACAGAACGTGGTAATTATCTTTAAAATGTGCCTCGTCCTAAGCGCTATACGTCAAAATTTATTTTGTTTCTTTTACAATCAATTTTGCGTTATTAGTGCAGGTGTAAACTTTACATTGAAAAAATTTTTTCTGCCTAGAGCGTCATGGATGATGAATTCAAAATAAAAAATGCTCTCCTTAAGGTCAGAATAACGAATCTGAAATTTAAACTTTTCTACAGCTAGTGTTTTTTTGAGGTATGAAGACGTGAACTTTTAATTATACATCTATTTCCTAATGCCGATAGATAACTCCATATTGCATATTTTTTTATCAGATTTTTCTTATTTTAGAGGTTTTTCACTCGTCTTTAATAGATAATTATTTTTATTATCATAAATGCACTATTCTTAAACTTCGATAGAATGATGAACATTTTTCAAAATAGTATAATCAAGCTAAAATGTTCGCTGCGAGACTCAGGTAACGTGCATTGTGTTGATGGACAGGCACTCATATATGTCGTCATGTTAAAAAAACCTGCAGCGTAATTAGTATAGGATGTTGTTCGGAAGTAGGGAAATGATTTCAGATTTTTATCTATTGTCCACAATACAGCGAAATCACGAGTGACTAAATATTAAAATCCGCCGATATGTTGAGATCGTGCAAGTGGCTGACGTACCCGTTCTCGCATGTGGATTTAAAAACAGAATAATGGGTTCAAATCTCCTTAATACTGACATTTTTCATTTTTCTAATTCTTTTGACAAAACAATGCACTTCATTTGACTTATTCATCTATTTAGGTTAAGTTATCCTCTGGCTTCTTCCTTTATCGTTTTGTAAAACTCCAAATTTATGTTTACTATTTTATTTTAGGGTCAGTATTCAATCATAGGTACCGCGTTAGCGCGTACCTATAATATACTTGGGTACCCACAACGCCTGTGAACCCCCCTACAGCTATAACAAGACACATCTGAGAGCTGCAGTTTTTTTAAAAGAAACATAATATGAAAAGCTGCTGCCTGTTTTTTAGTTTTACTTTACACTCAAAACTGACTATGTAAAGAAAGTGTAAAGTTTTGCGACTTTCGGGGTTGTTTAACTGGCTTGTTGACAACTCAGTATTGACTCTTCAAACAATTTAATGGAATAGATTTGAAGAGAAAGGAATTTAGAGATGACTCTTTTTTGGTTTCTGAAGTTCATCTTAGGTATCGAAAGGGAGTGTAGAGAGTGCGAAAATCAAATTTTTTCTGACAAAAATGCACTACGGATCAAGAGCTAACTTTTGCTAAGCAGCAAACTTTTGTACAATCATTACGCATTTAGTACCAGGGGTTTAAACTTTAAACTCTAGTGGATGAGTTAAAAAAAGACTTCGTCCAAGATTTCTCTGCCAACTTTTTCGAGTATAAGTTAAGATAAATTGAATAAAATAGAGATAAAGAAACTCTTAAGGGCTTACACGTCGATGCGAGCCGCATTCGAAAAAACGTTTTATTAAGTTGTTTATGGGGGTGTAAAGTTCGAAATCTGAGGTGTAAAATGGGCGGAAAAACAGGTTTTTTTCGTATTTTGATTGGTAAATCATACCAAATATTTTGAGGAACATAAGTTTGGCAAATACAGATGTACTACAATCAAAGGGCTACAAACTGGCACGAAGCTAATTTATTTACACTCAATGGGGCGTTCGGTTTAGATTTTTTAAGTTCACAATGTGGTGGACCGTGGAAAATACGTGTTTGTCCATTTTTTTGTTCGCCAAATTCTCTGTTCAGAAGTCTGGCGAGATCGAATAAAATAAAAATAAATTATTTCTAAGGGGTACGCGTCACAGCGAATTCCGTTTGTTTACATCAATATTTAGTTCTTTCGGGAGGTGCAAAGTCAAAAAAATTGGGGAGTTGAACGTGTTTCTGTCTTGTTTTTTTTTCTGCCAAGTTCTGGGTTATGAGTCTAGACATAATCTCAAGTCTAAAAATGAACCAGGAACCAAATGTGATACGCCATTTGTTTGCACTCAAAAGTGGTGTAAAATGGTTTACATCTGATATTTATTTGTCCTCGGGCAATTGTGGAGACTTAATTTTTTCATAAATGTTGATCGTAATATCAGAGTAATATCACAATTACGAATCCGACTGAAATTTTCTTTACACTCTGCGGTTACATAAAGTTAACACTTCATATTAAATTTATTTCTAGAGCCTTGCAGAAGCTAAATTTTATCTAAAGTTTAAATATGTACCAGGAATCAAATGTCAGACGCCACTTGAGAGCGTTTGCTAACACTAAATAGTTGGTGTAAAGTAGCTTACAAATGATGTTTATTTGTTCTCTGGTTATTGTGGAGACTCATTTTTTTCATAAATCTTGATCGAAATATAAGAGTAATATTAGAATTACGAATCCGACTAAAATCTCCTTTACACTCTGTGGTTGTGTAAAGTTTACACGGCGTATTAACTTCAGTTCTAGAGCCTTGTGGAAGCTTAATTTTTTTCAAAATGTTCTACGTAAAATCAGAATTGGGAATCTGGCTTTAGTTTTCTCTACACCTATTAGTTGTGTAAAGTTTGTACTATTCATTCGGTGTTAATATGTAGTTTGTACTACAAATTTATTTCACTTCCAAATCTGAGCGTTAGTGTTCCTTACACTTGATATTTGCGTAAAGTTTATGCTGGAAAACTTTGATCAGTTTAAATAATGTAAGGTTGTCTTGTTTAAAAAGGATAATGCTCTTAAGAACAATATTTTTCACCGCGTTCCTGGACTGCTATAATTATTGTGGCATGTTAGTGTATGTGTTTACTGACTGATGTATTCATATCATGCTAATTAAAATTAGGGTACTAGAAAAGTAAAATGCTTGATGGAACAAAAAAGATGAATATACTAGGAATTGTGGATTATTAAGGATGTAGAAGGAGGGGACTTTGAACGAGCTACTTAAAGTCGCAAAATCTGCTAGGAATCTCACTTTATCTAAGCAACGCAAAAAAATCAAAGTATATTCTGCGGCCTCTAAAAAAGTGTCTTTTTCAACAATTTTCAAAGTTTCAGATAAGAAGATATAAACGAAATCTATAATGTTTACTTTTTTAAATGGCTGGCAAGTAGCAACGCTGACTAGCTTCGTATCCTGATTGATAGAAAATTAAGTGGTATTTGTATTTAAAGTTGTTTTATTTTGTTATGAGCATTATAGCAAGCAAAGCAGGGGCCGATTGATTAGTGCACACCATCGGTATAGGCATTCTATTGTACCTACATTAAGTCTGTTTCAAGTCAACTTACGCGTTTCCTACTGTTTTAAACCAACTATTTCTTAAATTGTCTTGGATGCATCGATGTTTGCTATTTCATTCAATTGGTTCAAAAAGATTGTTAGTTTACACAAGATCATTTTCCACAGCTACTGCATTCCTAACGTGCTGCTTTTTCAATCATTTTTATCATAGGTAGCGCGTCAGCGCGTACGTAATACCTCTAATATACTCTAATATACTCGTACCTCTAATATACTTGGGTACCCCTAACACCTGTGCACCCCCCTACAGCTATAACCGGACACTTCTGGAAGGTGCGGTTTTTTTAGAGAAAGATAATAGAAAAATTTGCTGCCCTTGTTTTTTTGTTTTTCTTGAAACTCAGAACTTACTGTGTAAAGAAGGTGTAAAGTTTTTGTGTAACGTTATAACATAGGACAAATTTTAACCTTTTTATCACGGCATGTGGACAACTGAGTATCGATGACTCGAACAATTGAATAGCATAGGATTATAGAGGGATAAATTCTACAGATGACCACTTTTTGTTTTTTAAAATTTGAATTAAATCTCGAACGGCAGGGTATAGAGTGCAAAAATCTGGGGGTGAAAAAGCACTTTTTGGTCGAGTTTTCAACCTGCTTATGTCTGATACTAACTCCAGTTATGAGTTTTTAAAAATGTTTCCTGATGACAGAAATGTAGAGCGGATCAAGGGCAACATTCTGCATATAAGCAAAGTCTTCTAGACTCTATGATGAGTTAGATCCTGGGGTTTAACGTTTACACTCTAGTGGATGGTTTTAAAAAAACGGATTTTAACTAAGATTTCTCTGCCAAATTTTTCCGCTTATAAGTCAGGGTAAATTAAATACAGCATTAATAAAGTGCTTCTCAGGGGCTACACATCGCAGCAAACTGCATTCAAAAAAAGGCAATATTGAGTTATTCATGGGGGTGTAAGGTTCGAAATCAGAGGTAAAAAATGGGCGAAAAAAACACGTTTTTTTCCGAATTTTGATTGATAAATTATACCAAATAATTTTTGCTAGAGAATTTCGGCACACAGGAATGTACTACGATTTAAAAGCTACAAATTGTACCAAACCGAATTTCTTTAAACTCAATTTGGAGTTTGGTACGGAATTTTAAAGTTTACAGTGTTCTAAATGATGGAAAATACGTTTTTGTTGCGTTTTCTGTTCGCCACTTTCTCCGTCCAGAAGTCGGGATAAGTCCAATAGAATAAAAATAAAGTGCTCTATATCGGATGCGTGTCAAAGCAAATTGTCTATACATTAATATTTAGCGAGTGTAAAGTCAAAAATTTGGTGTATAAAATGCATTTCTGTCTTGTTTTTTTCTGCCTGCTTCTCCGATTATGAGTCAGGGACACGATTATCAAGTCTAGAAATGGACCAGGAACCAAATTTGATATGCCAGTTTGGCGCGTATGTTTACACTCTACAGTGTTGTAAAGTGGTTTACACCTATTGTTAGTTTGCTCATAGAACATTATGGAGACTTAATTTTTTCATAAATATTAATCGTAATATCGGAACAATATCAAAATTACGAATCTGATCAAAGTCTTTTTTACACTAGGTGTTTACATGAAGTTTACACTACATATGTATTTATCTTCGTTTTTGAGCATTCCAGAAACCTAATTTTTCCTTGTAATTTAGAAATTTTCAAAGAATCAAATGTGAGACGTCACGTAGGCGCGTTTGTTTACATCCAACAGTGATGCAAAGTAGTTTACGCTCATTGATTATTTGTCCTCAGACCATTGTAGACATGCAATTTTTTCATAAATGTTGATAATAATATCCGAGTAATATTAGATTTACAAATTGGAATAAAATCCTCTTTACAATAGGCGGTTGTGTAAAGTTTACACTGCTAATTAATCTTCGTTCTAGAGCTTTGTGAAAACCTGAATTTTTTGCCGAAATCTGAAAATTTACATGGAATCAAATAAGAGACGTCAGCTGGGCGCGTTTGTTTACACTCAACAGTGATGGAAAGTGGTTTACATCTGTGTCTGTTTGTCATTAAACCGTTATGGAGACGTAATTTTTTCATGAATGTTGATCGTAATATCCGAGCCATATCGAATTTACAAATCCGATTAAAATCTTCTTTACACTCGTTGCTAGTGTAAAGTTTACACTGTATAATAAGCTTCATTCTAGAGCCTCACGGTAACTTATTTTTTGCCCAAAGTCGTCGAATATTTATGGAAACAGATGTGATACGTCTGCTAGGGGCGCATGAAGAGTAGTGTAAGGTGATTAACAGCTAATGTTAATTTGTTATTAGAACATTATAGAGGTTTCATTTCTTAATAAATGCTCATCGTTATATCAGAGCAGAATGGAAATTATTATTCCCACTAAAATGCTTTACACTCTTGTACAAAGTTTAAAATGTAAATTAAGTTTAGCTCTAGAAAGTTTTGGAAGCATATTTCTTTACAGGATGTTCTACGTAACATAAGAATTACTAATCAGAAGGTTTGTTTCTTCTACAACTAGTAGCTTTGTAAAGTTTAAACCATTCAATTATTAGAAGAACCGAACAGTAAATGAAATCTAGTATTGTATTTCCAAATCTTGCTAATTAAAAGTAGGGTACTAGCAAAGAAAAATGCTCCGATGTAACAAAAAAGGGAATATACTTGGGATTGTGAATTATCGAGGATGTAAAAGGAGGGGAATTGGAAAAATCTCCCTATGTTATATACCAAAAATCGCAAAATATGTTAAAAATCAGACTTTCTCTAAACAATGCGAAAAATCGAAGTATATTCTGCGGCCTTTGAAAAATGTAAAAGTTTAGTAAACAATTGTTGTAGGCATGTGTAAAAGAGTATCTACATAATGTCTGTTGCACGTCAGCTTCCGTATTTTTTACTGCTTTGAACCAACAATATTATCGATTGTCTTGAATGCATCGATATGTACTATTTCATTCAATTCGCTGCTACTGCATTGCTAATTCGCTGCTTTTTTCAATCAATTTTTTGGTAATTTGAATATTGCTTGCACTCTGACACTTAGAATGGCTGTATCTGTTAAGTGATATGCTTTGTAATAATGAAATACGAACAACTTAATTATGATTTGTTAACAGCATTTCACTTTCAGTCACATTATTAAGCAACTCAAAGTTGAATGAAATCTGCAAAAAGTAGCAATACGTAATATGCTTTTAGGATATTATGTCAATCAGAGAAAATTATTTTAAAATAATACGTTTTTTCAGAGACCGCAGAATACACTTAGATTTTTTGCATTGCTTAGAAAAAGTCTGATTTTTAACATATTTTGTGATTTTTGGCATATAACATAGGGAGATTTTTCCTAGTCCCCTCCTTTTACATCTTCGATAATTCACAATCCCAATTATATTCCCCTTTTTGTTCCATCGAAGCATTTTTCTTTGCTAGTCGTTAAATATTTATTTTAATCTGTTGGCCGCAGAATATACTTCGATTTTTTTCGTTGCTTAGAGAAAGTGTGATTTTTAGCAGGTTTTGCGACTTTACGTAGCTTTTTTCTAGTCCCCTCCTTTTAAATCCTTAATAATACCAATTCCAAGTAGCTACCTAAAGTCGCAAAATCTGATAAAAATCACACTTTCTCTAAGCAACGCTAAAAATTGAAGTATATTCTGCGGCCTCTAAAAGAGTGTCGGATCTTTTTCTAGAATTTCCCCCCACCGATTTTCGTAACTTTTTTCGGCATAAATCGTTTGGAATCGGCCGAATTCGATCCATCTCGCCATCCGATCGAAAAACAAATTATGCGAATTCCTTTATATGTGGTCTTTCAAGGTAAGTACCTACGTATTATTTTCAGATGTAACTACGTATTTAATAAGCGCTTTATAAATAAGCAAAGTAAATCAAGGTGCCGCATAAATAACGCTATATCCATCAAAATTTTATCGAATCTGCATTCACCGGTTTTTCAGACTTGCAAGTTCCAGTGGGCGCATCGTTTAATCATACATACAGACGTTTGACAGATGAATGATTTATTGGCGTTAATAGGTTAAACTTACATTTAAAATTTAAACTCAACTTGTAAATAAGTGTTTACATCATAGCTAATAATGAAATTTTTAAAAAGTTAGTAGTCATTAAGAAAAACGGTGCGGTGGATATTCTAGAAAGGGTCCAAAGTGTCTTTTTTAAATAATTTTCAAAGTTTCAGATAAGAGTGTATAAACGAAATCTATAATGTTCATTTTTTAAATTGCTGGCGAGTAGCAACTCTGACTAGGTCCATATCCTGATTGATAGAAAACTAAGTGGTATTGTATTTGATGTTCTTTTATTTTGTTATAAGCATTATAGCAAGCAAAGCAGGGGCCGATTTATTAGTGCACACAACCGTTACGGGAATGCTAGTGTACCTAGACTGAGTCTGTTTCAAGTCAACTAACGCGTTTCCTACTGTTTTAAACCAACAATTTCTTCGATTGTCTTGGATGCATAAATGTTTGCTATTTCATTTAATTGGCTCAGAAAGACTTTCACTTCACTCAATATCATTTCCCATAGCAACTGCATAACTAACGTGCTGCTTTTCAATCATTTTTATGGTTAAATATTTATTTTAATCTGTTGGCCGCAGAATATACTTCGATTTTTTGCGTTGCCTAAGGAAAGTGTGATTTTTATCAGATTTTGCGACTTTATGCAGCTTTTTCCTAGTCCCCTCCTTTTACATCCTTAATAATCCAAAATTCCAACTATATTCATCTTTTTTGTTCCATCGGAGCATTTTCCTTTGCTAGTACCCCACTTTTAATTAGCATTATTTGAGTACATCAGTAGTAAACACATACAGTAACATGCCACAATAATGACAGCAGTCCAAGAACGTGGAAAACAATATTGCTCTTAACATCAACATTATCCTTTTTAAACAAGACTCAAGGGCTTTCTGACTCAGATTTCAATACTTCAGGGTTTGAGCCGTTGAGCCAGGCATTAATCTGCACGTGGTTTGACGCTAAGATAGTGTAATTGGGGTTTGAAGTGATTGCAGCTCATTTTCAAATTTTTAGGTCAAGATTTTTAGAATGACCTGAAATACGAGCATGCAATAAGCTTTTGGTCATTTTAGCTAGCTAAGGTATGATTTTGCACAAATTGTCTTTCTCTTCCTATGTCTGTTTTCTTCTGTTATTTACGTTTAAAAGAAGAAGTTTAATCATTCCATTTCTCCACACAGTCATAAATGAATGTTCTCAAAAGCTACAACAGTCTAAATGCGCAACAAGAAACAAAAGGTCAGTGGCTACGATCCATTCGATGATGAAAAGGAGAATGCCGATTCTTCAATGAATATTCTCTAAAATCCCTTATTGGGCTACCTGAATAAAAACCCGAAGCCAATCGATGAAAGCTCCGGCAATTTGATCAGCAAAAACGATCGAAAGCCCGGTACCGTAAATTATAACGAATACTTGTAATATTTTCTTTTAAGTAATTCGTTTTGTATCCGTATAGTTTGAATCAAGTAAATCTTTTGTAACCGCGTGTATTCATCTACACTGCAAATAGGCATACCAATGTATTTTGTCATTGTAAACAGCTTATTATGCATCGTTAAAATAATTTAAACAGCGTTTAAACAGTACGACGTTTTGCAGTGTGGTGCATTTAATGATCAGGGGCCGAAACTATGCTTTTTATTAAGTTACTACTTCTACTCCTCTTTACAATTCACTGATCTTCGTTATCTCTGGTTTACTGTATATGTACGCCGTGAGTATAATTCGCTTACTATGATGCCTAGTCGATGTCAAATTCGATCGGTTCCGCTGATAATATGGTTGCCGTAGCTGGATTGACTTTGTTTTAAGCTACGTTTATTTTCCATGCCGTATTGATAATTACATATGCAATCAATAGATCATTATTTCGATGATATCTGCCTAGCTCGCTCGTATTTACTACCTTTTTGAACATTGATTAAAATTTTTCATACATATATTGCGTTTGATCGCTTTGATTTACCCTTAGGTATACATAGTATCTATAATCTGTTTCACACAACCTAAGTCATACATTTTGAAACCATCTCCGACAATAAACTGACCGCGATTATAGCATTGATATCATACGTGGGCAGCAAGAAAATTCTGGGAGGGGGTGCAAGATTTTTTGAAGGTCAAAAAATGGTCTTAAAAATGTTGGAATGGCGATAAGAACACCATTTTTCGACGTTTCTCATCAAGCACTATCCATTGGCATCAAAAAATTGCGAAAAAAACGAAACAAAATTTAAAAAATTGAATTTGGGGAGGGGTATTTTGATTTGGGAGGGGTATTTCGGTATATGGGGTATGCATACCCCTCAAACCCCCACGCCTAGGTGTGATTGATATGATATATAATTATCGTAACCCTCGGCTTACTGTCGATGAAAATTCTTAGACTTCATCCCAAAAGTATGTGAAACAGACTATAAGCTCTAAATAGCCATATGAGATGAACACATTCTACTTTCTCGTTATTTATAAACAAAACATTCTGTTTCACACCTTGACCCATTAGTCTTTTTCTAAACTTGCATGCGAGAACGGATGCGTCAGCCTCTGCGCCAACTCGACAAATCGGCGGATTTTAATATTTAGTCAATTATTGAAAAATATTCATCATTCTACTGAAGTTTAAGAATAGTGCATTTATGATAATAAAAAAAGTATTTATTAAAGACAGTCAAAAACCTCTGAAATAAGAAAAATCTGATCAAACAATATGCAATATGGAGTTATCTATCGGCATTAGAAAATAGATGTATAATTCAAAGTTTACTTCTTCGTACCTCAACAAACAGTGGCTGTAAAAAAGTTGAAAGGACAGATTCGTTACTGTGACCTACGGAGAATATTTTTTAAAAAAATTCAACATCCAAGACGCTCGTGGCGGAAAAAATTTTAGAGTGTAAAGTTTACACCTGCACTAATAACGCAATATTGATTGTAAAGAAATAAAATAAATTTTGACGTGTAGCGCTTAGGACGAGGCACATTTTAAAGGTAGTTACCACGTTCTGTCTACAAAGTGGATAATATGGCAGGGGAAAAATATTTTTTTGTCCCAGACCCTTTACAATAAATCGCCTATAAAGTTTAAATTTTTTACTTTTTAAAAAAAAATTATAAAAAGTCACCCCTAGATTTTATAACCGTCTACCTTTTGAAACCAATCAGACTGCATGGAATGTTAAACTGACTTAGATATGCTCTTGCACATGAAAACAGTAAAAAACCGTCTAATCTACACTCCTGTGCAACAACCAATGAGTGTAAAGAAATTTTAAGACCAGATTCGTAACCTACTAATTAATGGAAACATTTTTTAAAAAAAATTGGCCCTCCGCAAATCATTTGAATTTTTGGTGTAAACTTTACACTCTCACAATGCGCTCGGTAATGAGTGTAAACAAAGAAAAAAATGGGAGCACTGAGTTTTTTATTATCTACCTTTTAAAATAAACCGCACTTCTCAGATGTGTGCCGTTATAGCTCTGAGGGGGGACATATGTTGGCGTACCCAAGTATATATATATATATACATATATATATATATACTAGCAGAAAAAAATGCTCCGATGGAACAAAAAAGGTAGAAAATACGTGGAACAAAGAATTATCAAGGACGTAAAAGGAGGGGACTAGAAAAAGCTCCTATCTAAAAATGTCACAAAATTTGCTAAAACTCAGAAATTTCCTAAACAAAGAAAAAATGAAAGTAAATTAAAGAAAAAACCCATTTGTGCCTAAAACTGCGAGATCTGCTAAAAATCAGACTTTTTCCAAGCAACGCAAAAACCGAAGTATATTCTGCGGCCAGCAGAAGAAAGCAGCATCTTGTCGAACAAATATAAAACATTCGGCTAGATAACTGAACCACTCACTCTGCAAAAGCAGATATCGCCACAGCTGAGCAGCGCCATGTTGCTATATTCTTCTGGGAAAAAAATAGTAATTATGGTATGTTGGAAAAACGGCTATTTTCGACGTTTCTGATTGAACACTGGTGCATACCCCTAACCTCCCATGCCTAATGGTTATCAGTTTACATGGGCAGGAATGAAATCCGGGTGGTCTGGTGGGATGAAACGCCAGAGGAGTACTGAATGGACGCATGCATTATATAGGAATCACAGTCTTTCGTTGCAGTATCGCAAATAATCATAGGATATAACTTTTTGTAATATTTATCTGGCCACAATATCGAGTAAATTAACGCTGCAAGTGATTGGCAAAAACGCAGATTTGAGATTTATTTTATAAGCTTTATATTAACCATTGGACACCATACCTAGACGTAGGGGGTTTGGGGAGTATGCATCCCAGGGCAAAATACCCAACAAGAAAATGCAAGCACCCAACAATACCTCCAGAATTCAATTTTTAAATCTTTCTGCTCTTTTTAGGTTTTTTGGTAGGTACCAATAGATATGGCTCGACAAAAAACGTTCAAAAATGGTGTTTTCTTCGCCATAGCACTATTTTTAAGGCCAATATTCCAATTTGAAAACCCCCTCAGAATTTCGGAACCGCCCACAGTATGGTGGACAATATGAGAAGGTTCACCTATTTTTTTCAGAAGCCGCAGAATATCCTTCGATTTTTGCGTTGCTTAGAAAAAGTCTGATTTTTAGCAGATCTTGCAGTTTTAGGCACATGTAGGTTTTTTCTTTGATTTACTTACTTTCATTTTTTCTTTGTTTAGGAAATTTCTGAGTTTTAGCCAATTTTGTGACAATTGTAGATAGGAGCTTTTTCTAGCCCCCTCCTTTTACGTCCTTGATAACCAGACTATGCGCTGCGCGCATAGTCTGGTTTGTTCGCTTCGCTCACGGAGAAGGCCGTAAAATTCTCTACAAAACAAAATTTTTTTTGTCAAAATTGGATGAAAATTGATAAAGTTATGAACAAAATGAGATTTTTGAAAAATTTACAGAGAAAAAATGCTCGCATAGTCTGGTTTGTTACCACGAGCTAAGGTTGTAGGCTACAGAACAAAAAAAATTTATGAAAATTGGTCAAGAATTGAGAAAGTTATGAAGAAAATAAGGAGACCCAATCCCTGAAGTAGCAAATAAATCAGTGTAGCCTATAGATAACGGTTTACTGTAACTGTATTCAGGTATTTACAATTGATGTTTAGGCGCTTGGTGCCCATTTCTCTGCTGGGTCATAAACTATTTTGCAGTGCTTGATCATATTCCAAAATTAATTACTTTACAGTTTACTGAGGCACCTTCAACATCATGGACTGGAAACGGATGGGCTTACCCCCTTAGAAATGTTCCCACACCCCTATATATACTTATGAGTGTCATTAACCATTCATGTTTTAAGCTAGAACATTTGACAACTCAAAAAGTTGAAAGCGCGGCTGCGCCGCGCTTTGTACTGATTCCAGCCACCTGCTCAAAGGTGCAATCTTTTTGCTTTGCTTGCATGGTGCGCTTGCTTGCATAGTGTGCTTTGCACACCATGCACGCGCTCACTTTGCTCATATGGTGCGCTTCACGCACCTATTTGCGCTCACTTTGCTTGCAACGTGCGCTTTGTGCACCAACACGCACTCACTTCACTCACATACTCAAAAACTTATCCCCTCCCTGAACTTAATTCAAGTACTATGCTTAATTTGTTCAAGAACTAAAAAAGGGCAAAGATGCAAAAATCGAAAATTCAAACTTTGACACTTACCTTTCAAAAACTTATCCCCTCCATGAACTTAATTCAAGTACTACGCTTAATTTGTATAATAACTAAAAAAAGCACAAAGATGCAAAAATCGAAAACTTAAACTTTGACACTTACCTTTCAAAAACTTATCCCCTCCCTGAACTTAATTCAAGTACTACGCTTAATTTGTTTAATAACTTAAAAAAGGGCAAAGATGCAAAAATCGAAAATTTAAACTTTGACACTTACTTTTCAAAAACTTATCCCCTCCCTGAACTTAATTTGAGTACTACGCTTAATTTCTTTTATAACTAAAAAAGGGCATGCTTGACTTTGCTGCACTTGCACAATGCACTTTGCACACCATGCAAGCCCTTGCTTGACTCTCAAGGTGTGCTCTGAACACCAAATACCCTTTTACTACTTCACACACCTTTACATGCTTGCTTGACTTGCATGGTGCGCAAAGCACACCATGTTTGTGCTCACTGCACTCACATGGAGTGTTCAGCGCACCATGTTGGTCAACTAAGGATTAATTATTCACATAACATATAACAAAACTAATTATTTAAAATCTAGCTTCAAAAAGCCATGACAGAGGTAAACTGAAAAATGCCTTACCCATACAAGTAACAGGGGTGAGAAGGGGATTCCCAACCTGAAATTGATCTTCCCCCTTTCTCCCTCAATGCCAGGAAATTCTTAAAACTTTTCCCCAATTTTCAGAGCCATTACATTTTTGGCAGTTTTTGGGTGTTTAAGGAGGTCATTTACCCCCTCCCCTTCTGAAAACAGCCATGATTACCCCCCAATTTCGAGCTATTACATGCATACATGTAACAGGAAGGATGGGGGATACTCCACACCCGAAGTCCGACATCCCTATCTAGTGCAGAGCCAGAAAATGTTTGACTACCCTATTGTTAGGAAAGAGTTAAAATTTGCCTACTTTCGGAACACGTTGAAAACCTAGGTTTTTATGAGAATCTGTATGAATAATCCGAGACTTTAATTATTTTAGGTTGGGTCTGCCCTGACCCTCTTATTGAGATCGTTTTATGGGCCTGGTAGATTATGTTGCACCATTACCTGAAAAGTCATAGATTTTGCAATTTGAATTCTGTTGCATAAAACTGGTATAATTCCAAAAAGTAGTAAAAGGAATATAAGTCTTCATCAATAAATATTACAACCTGAAAATGAAAAAAACATGAAAATACCTAAACAGTAAAAAGTGGGTTAGGCTTAGGCTATATTTCTTGCTAAAAATTTAATTCTTGCCTATTTTTGGAAAAAAATTGGAAGAATTACCCAAGATTTTAACCATTTCAAAAGAGTGGGCTTAGGCTTAGGCTATATTTCTTGCAAAAAATTGAATTCTTGCCTTTTTTGGAAACACACCCACCATCTAAAAAATTTAAACAAATGTAAATATTTATGCAGTAAAAAGTGGGGTTAAGCTTAGGCTTAGGCTTGATCCCTCAATTCTTGGAAAAAATGAATTCTTGCCTGTTTCTGGAAAATGTTGGAAAATTGTGAGAATTAGGTTTATAAAATACCTAGATAGCATCCAAGTTGAAAAAAACCAAAGTTCAAAGAGCCAATCTTCAAAAAACTTGTACACTGAGTTAACTTAGGGACATATTTGCCGAAAATTCTAGAATCCTCTTAATAAGAAAATAATTCGCTTTTGGAAACTCTCAGAAGATCGCCAAATTTAATCATCTGACCCTAATGACAAAAAACCAAAAATCATAAATTTAAACTTTGCCATCTAGATTTCTTTCCTCTCAAAATTTAGGCCAAGCGCTGCGCTAAGTATACATAATCCCTTAAAGACAAAAAAATCACTTTTGATAACTTTCAGATCACCTAAAATCATTATTTGCTATTAGTAATGAATAAACCAAAATTCGGGAATTCATGATGAAATTGATGGAAAGCAGGGCTGCGCCCTGCTTTACTTGAATTCTACTTATGCTTCGGACATAACAAACGTACTTTATTCTGTTCATTATTGCAGATTTTGTTAAAAGCTTTCCTTGAAGCCAGCAATTTGAAAAAATTGAGAAAGCTTGTGATTCATACAAATTCATGAAACTCAATAAAATGCAATCCAGCATGGCCTACAAATTCATTCATAGGACATGTTGTTCCTTTTGGAGTACAAAGAGCTCCATGTTACCCATTTAAAGACAGCATTATATTGCTGCTTCCATTTCCGGCGTCTAACCACTTTTCCATTTTCCATTTTTTGGCTTTACCCATTTTTCCATTTTCCATTTCCGGCTTTTACCCATTTTCCATTTCCAATTTCATTTAAGGATTTTACCCACACCCATAATTTACTAATCCGTTTTCACCCCTCCCCATCTCACTCTCATTGTGCATCCATGCCCTAAAGCCCGACCGAATCACAATAGCAGTCAGCCAATCAAGCAAAAGCTTGCATAAGAGAGGATTTACAGTAATCAGCTCTTTAATCAAAAATTGTAACTTGCAACAAAGATAAGATCAAATTATTCTAACAACACCTTAATTAATGTCATAAAATTTTTGTATTGTGCCTTCTCTGCTTCCTAATGTTTGCTTCATACTCTTAAATACATAAAGTTTAGTCAGCTACAGTAATCAGTCAATGGCAAAAGAGCATTATCATTACCCTCTTGTTACACTCTACTCTAAGGATGCTAAAAATTTAAAAATTCATAACTCTGCTAATAATGATCCAATTTGAACAAACTTTTTTTTCAGTAGCCTACTTATATGTGCTTGCTTTGCGCACCTATACGTGCTTGCTTTGCTCGCATGGTGCACTCCGCACATCTACACACGCTTGCTTTGCTCGCATGGTGTGCTTTGCGCACCTATACGTGCTTGCTTTGCTCGCATGGTGCACTCCGCACAACTACACGCGCTCGCTTCACTCGCATGAGTGCGCTTACACGCTTGCTTTGCTCGCATGGTGCACTCACAATGCGCTCGGTAATGAGTGTAAACAAGAAAAAAATGGGAGCACTGAGTTTTTTATTATCTACCTTTAAAATAAACCGCACTTCTCAGATGTGTGCCGTTATAGCTCTGAGGGGGGACATATGTTGGCGTACCCAAGTATATATATATATATATATATATATATATATATATATATATATATATATATATATATATATATATATATATATATATGCTAGCAGAAAAAAATGCTCCGATGAAACAAAAAAGGTAGAAAATACGTGGAACAAAGAATTATCAAGGACGTAAAAGGAGGGGACTAGAAAAAGCTCCTATCTAAAAATGTCACAAAATTTGCTAAAACTCAGAAATTTCCTAAACAAAGAAAAAATGAAAGTAAATTAAAGAAAAAACCCATTTGTGCCTAAAACTGCGAGATCTGCTAAAAATCAGACTTTTTCCAAGCAACGCAAAAACCGAAGTATATTCTGCGGCCAGCAGAAGAAAGCAGCATCTTGTCGAACAAATATAAAACATTCGGCTAGATAACTGAACCACTCACTCTGCAAAAGCAGATATCGCCACAGCTGAGCAGCGCCATGTTGCTATATTCTTCTGGGAAAAAAATAGTAATTATGGTATGTTGGAAAAACGGCTATTTTCGACGTTTCTGATTGAACACTGGTGCATACCCTAACCTCCCATGCCTAATGGTTATCAGTTTACATGGGCAGGAATGAAAACCGGGTGGTCTGGTGGGATGAAACGCCAGAGGAGTACTGAATGGACGCATGCATTATATAGGAATCACAGTCTTTCGTTGCAGTATCGCAAATAATCATAGGATATAACTTTTTGTAATATTTATCTGGCCACAATATCGAGTAAATTAACGCTGCAAGTGATTGGCAAAAACGCAGATTTGAGATTTATTTTATAAGCTTTATATTAACCATTGGACACCATACCTAGACGTAGGGGGTTTGGGGAGTATGCATCCCAAGGCAAAATACCCAACAAGAAAATGCAAGCACCCAACAATACCTCCAGAATTCAATTTTTTAAATCTTTCTGCTCTTTTTAGGTTTTTTGGTAGGTACCAATAGATATGGCTCGACAAAAAACGTTCAAAAATGGTGTTTTCTTCGCCATAGCTACTATTTTTAAGGCCAATATTCCAATTTGAAAACCCCCTCAAATTTCGGAACCGCCCACAGTATGGTGGACAATATGAGAAGGTTCACCTATTTTTTTCAGAAGCCGCAGAATATCCTTCGATTTTTGCGTTGCTTAGAAAAAGTCTGATTTTTAGCAGATCTTGCAGTTTTAGGCACATGTAGGTTTTTTCTTTGATTTACTTACTTTCATTTTTTCTTTGTTTAGGAAATTTCTGAGTTTTAGCCAATTTTGTGACAATTGTAGATAGGAGCTTTTTCTAGTCCCCTCCTTTTACGTCCTTGATAATTCTTTGTTCCAAGTATATTCTACCTTTTTTGTTCCATCGGAGCATTTTTTCTTGCTAGTACCCAACTTTTTGTTAGCAAAAAATAGTACTTATTCCTACCTTTGTCAGTGTTGTAGCAAATGTCATTAGGTACTGCTTCCATCTTAGCAATTCATACTTGCATTGTGTATGAATTATATTCCGACGCCGCGCGTTTGCAATATTATTTAGCTGAAGTTCGAAGCAGCATTATTTTTTGTGCTAAAGCTGGAATTCACTTATCGCTTCTGATCGTTGCTTACTTCGACCATGATGCAACTTCAACAAATAATCTCACGTTTTGTCATTTTACTTCTCGCTGACTCTTATTTAGTCCGATAGAGTTGACTGCCCGCAGCAATGCACTGGCTAATGGACCAAAGAAACACGCATTTCGAAGTAAAATGCATGCGATGTTCAAGTGGACATTTCTTTACAGTTGGGTAGATTGTGTAGGAAGCGGGGCGCAATGATTTTCGCCCAATCGCTATGATTGAAGATAGCTAAATACATATACATATGCGGAAAATTTCTTGCATGTTATTGCGTGCTTGTTTCAGTAAATTTTAAAATGATATTTATCACATTGCGTGTATGAATAATGTTGGTAAGCACTGACGTAGTAGGTACGACAGGGTAGGTACTGGATCTAGGATTTTCACCTAACTTTTACAAAAACCACCAAAAACATGTCAAAAAATGGCTCTTTGTACAAAAACGCGTTTTTTACGCTATTTGTGTGGTCTTTACTTTTTTATCTATACATATTCTATTTTATTGTTTTTTGAATTTAAGAAAAATATTATGTTTTTGCAAGGCTCTAGGTCAAAAGTTCATATGCAATGTTTACTTACATTCACAGAATGCACAGAAGATTTTAGTCGAATTCGTAAATCTGATATTACGCGGATATTACAATCAACGTTTATAAAGACATCACGTCTCAACAATGGTCTGATGACAAATTAACATTACGTGTAAAACAGTTTACACCACTGTTGTGTAGAAAAATGTGTCTAACTAACTTCTCACACTTGATTCCTTGAAAATTTCTAGTCATAAGGAAAAAATTAGGTTTCCGCAAGGCTCTAAGACGAGATTAATATGTAGTGTAAACGATATGTTAACACCTAGTGTAAAAAAGATTTTAGTCAGAATCGTAATTTTAATATTGCTTCGAAATTACGACCAACTTTTATGAAAATAGTAAGTCTCCATAATGTCGTAAGGATAAATTAACATTGGTTTAAACCATTTTACTGAACTGTTGAGTGTAAACATACGCGCCAAAATTGCGTATCGAATTTGGTTACAGGTTCATTGACAGACTTGAGAATCATGTCCCTGACTCATAACCGGAGAAGCTGGCAGAAAGAAACAAGACAAAACCTGTTTAAAGCACCCCATTCTTGACCTTACACTCGCTTAATATTGGTTTAGACATACACGATTCACTATGACATACACCCCATATAAGGCACTTTATTTTATTCTATTGAACCTATCCTGACTTCTGAAAGGAGAAAGTGGCGAACAATACGCAAACAAAGACATATTTTCCATCATTGAGCGCATAGTAAACTTTAAAAATCCGTACCGTATTCCTCATTGAGTGTAAAGAAATTCGGTTTGGTACAGTTTGTAGCTTTTAAGTCGGTGTAAGTTTCTATGTGCAAAACTTCTGTTGCGAAAATTATTTGATATGATTTACCAATCAAAATTGGGGAAAAACGTGTTTCTTCGACTATTTTTCACGTCTGATTTCTAACCTTACACCCCCCATAAATAACTCAATATTGCGTTTTTTTAAATGCGGTTTGCTCCGATGTGTAGCCGCTGAGAGGCGCTTCATTACTGCTGTATTTAATTTATCCTGACTCGTAAGCGGAGAAATTCGGCAGAGAAATCTTATTTAAAATCCGTTTTTTTACATTATCCACTAGAGTGTAAACTTTAAACCTCAGGATCTAACTCACCATAGAGCGTAGAAGACTTTGCTTATATGCAGAATGTTGCCCTTCATCCGCTCTACATTTCTGTCGGGAAATATTTTTAAAAACTCATAACTGGAGTTAGTATTAGACATAAGCAGGTTGAAAATTCGACCAAAAAGTGCTTTTTCACCCCAAGATTTTCGCACACTTTACACTGCCATTCGAGAACTAATGCGAAATTCAAAAAACAAAAAAAATTGTGTCCTGTAAAAGTCATCCCTCTATAATCCTATGCTGTTTAAATGTTCGAGTCATCAATACTCAGTTGCCCACATGCCGCAGTAAAAAGGTCAAGAAATTTGTCCCATGTTATAACGTTACACAAAAACTTTACACCTTCTTTACACAGTCAGTTTTGACTTTCAAGAAAAAAAAACACGGGCAGCGAAATTTTTTATTATCTTTCTTTGAAAAAAAAACCGCATCTTCCAGAAGTAAGCCGTTATAGCTGTAGGGGGTGCACAGGTGTTTGGGGTACACAAGTATATTATAGGTACGCGCTAACGCGCTACCTATGATATACTAGCAAGAAAAAATGCTCCGATGGAACAAAAAAAGGTAGTATATACTTGGAACAAAGGATTATCCAGGACGTAAATGGAGGGGATTAGAAAAAGCTCCCATCTACAAATGACGCTAAATTTGCCGAAACTCAGAAATTTCCTAAACAAAGAAAAAATGAAAGTAAGTAAATCAAAGAAAAAACCTACCTGTTCCTAAAGCTGCAAGATCTGCCAAAAATCAGACTTTTTCTAAGCAACGCCAAAATCGATGTATATTCTGCGGCCTCTGAAAAAAATAGGTGAACCTACTCATATTGTCCACCATACCGTGGGCGGTTCCAAAATTCTAAGGGGTTTTCAAATTGAAATATTGACCTTAAAAATAGTGCTATGGCGAAGAAAACACCATTTTTGAACGTTTCTTGTCGAGCTCTATCTGTTGGTAATTACCAAAAAAACCTAAAAAGAGCAGAAAGATTTAAAAAATTGAATTCTGGAGGTATTGTTGGGTATTTCCGTTTTCTTGTTGGGTATTTTGCCTTGGGGTGCATACTCCCCAAACCCCCTACGTCAAGGTATGGTGTCCAATGCTTAATATAAAGCTTATAAAATAAATCTCAAATCTGCGTTTTTGCTAATCACATGCAACGTTAATTTATTCGATATTGTGGCTAGATAAATATTACAAAAAGTTATATCCTATGATTATTTGCGATACCGCAACGAAAGACTGTGATTTCTATATAATGCATGCGTCCATTCAGTACTCTTCTGGCGTTTAATCCCACCAGACCACTCCGGATTTCATTCCTGCCCATGTAAACTGATAACCATTAGGCATGGGAGGTTAAGGGTATGCACCAGTGTTCAATCGGAAACGTCGAAAATTGCCGTTTTCCAACTCACCATAATTACTATTTTTTGACCCAGAAAAATATTGCAGCATGGCGCTGCTCAGTTATGGGGATATCTGCTTTTGCAGAGTGAGTGGTTCAGTTATCTAGCCCAATGTTTTACCTTGTTCTACAGGATGCTCGCTTTCTTCTGCAGGCCGCAAAATATACTTTGATTTTTGCGTTGCTTAGAAAAAGTCTGATGTTTTGTAGATCTTGCAGTTTTAGGCACCGGTAGGTTTTTTCTTTGATTTACTTACTTTCATTTTTTCTTTCTTTAGGAAACTTCTGAGTTTTGGCAAATTTTGTGACATTTGCAGATATTAGCTTTTTCAAGTCCCCTCCTTTTACGTCCTTGATAATTCTTTGTTCCAGGTATATTCTACCTGTTTTTGTTCCATCGGAGCATTTGTTCTTGCTAGTACAAAACTTTTTGTTAGCAGAAAATAGTAGTTATTCCTATCTTTGTCAGTGTTGTAGCGAATGTCATTAGGTACTGCTTCCATCTCAACTATTTATGCTTGCATTCGCATGCGCTCAAGTCACTCTATCAATATCCGCATTAACACTACGTACAGTAATTAAGCTTATTCAACGAGTCAAAGAACGAAAAATCAATTAATTGCGAATCAAAGCATTTACGATAAATCTACACATGTATGATAACGTAACCAACACTTATAACAATTTCTAAAGCAAACCACAATGAATGCGGAGCAACTTTATGAATAACAATTTTTGAATCACTGTACTCAAAAAACTGAAGTGACTTTAGCTGAAGCAACAATTATAATATTGTACTTAACAATTACTTGACACTTGAATGTTTACTTCTCAAAACTATATTACTGTAGACAATTTTTCAATCACTTCTGTGGTCATTTGATAATGAGCTGAAAATTGATTCTCATGCACAGAATTACATGAAATACATAAGACTGTAGCATCAACAGTAAGCCAAAACCTATGTTCTAATCGTTATAAGACCACTTTTTGAAAAGCGTCATTGTAAACAAACGCGCCCAACTGGCATCTCACACTTGATTTATTGTTTTTTTTGTATTTGAGAAAAATATTATGTTTTTGCAAGGCTCTACGTCAAAAATTCATATGCATTGATTACTTACATACACAGAATGCACAGAAGATTTTAGTCGGCTTCGTAAATCTGATATTACGCGGATATTACAATCAACATTTATAAAGACATCACGTCTCAACAATGGTCTGATGACAAATTAACATTAGGTGTAAAGCAGTTTACACCACTGTTGTGTAAAAAAATGTGCCTAACCGACTTCTCACACTTGATTCCTCGAAAATTTCTAGTCATAAGGGAAAACTTAGGTTTCCGCAAGGCTCTAAAACGAAGATTAATATGTAGTGTATACGATATGTTAACATCTAGTGTAAAAATGATTTTAGTCAGAACCGTAATTTTAATATTGCTTCGATATTATGACCAACTTTTTGAAAATAATAAGTCTCCATAATGTCGTACGGATAAATTAACATTGGTTTAAACCACTTTACTGAACTGTTGAGTGTAATCATACGCGCCAAAATTGCCTATCGAATTTGGTTACAGGTTCATTTACAGACTTAAGATTCATGTCCCTGACTCACAACCGGAGAAGCTGGCAGAAAGAAACAAGACAGAAATACTGTTTAAAGCACCCCATTCTTGACTTTACACTCGCTTAATATTGGTTTAGACATATGCGATTCACTATGACATACACCCCATATAAGGCACTTTATTTTTATTCTATTGGATCTATCCTGGCTTCTGAAAGGAGAAAGTGGCGAACAATACCCAAACAAAGACATATTTTCTATCATTCAGAACATTGTATACTTTGAAAATCCGTACCGTATTCCCCCATTGAGTGTAAAGAAGTTCAGTTTGGTACAGTTTGTAGCTTTCGAGTCGTAGTACGTTTCTATGTGCAAAAATTCTGTTGCGAGAAATTATTTGTTATGATTTACCAATCAAAATTGGGGAAAAAACTGTTTTTTCGCCATTTTTCACGTCTGATTCCGAACTTTACAACCCCATATATAATTCAATATTGCGTTTTTTTGAACGCGGTTTGCTGCGACGTGTAGCCCCTAAAAGCTGCTTGATTACTGTTATACTCATTTAAGCCCGACTCATAAGCGGAAAAAGTCTGGCAGAGAATTGTTACTTAAAATATGTTTTTTACATTATCGGCTAGAGTATAAACTTTAAACCTCAGGACCTAACTCTCTATTGAGCGAAGAAAAGTCTGCATGTAAGCAGATTGTAGCCCTTGATCCGCTCTACATTTCTGTTGGAAAACATTTTTAAAAACTCATAAGCTGGAGTTAGTATCAGACATAAACAAATTGAAAACTCGACCAAAATGTGCTTTTTCACCCTCAGATTTTCGCACTCTTTACACTCACATTCGTGAACTAATGCGAATTTCAACAAACAAAAAAAATTTGGATCATCCCTTCCGCTCCAAATCTGTGCCATTAATTTATTTGAGGAGTCAATACTGAGTTGTCCACATGCCGCCTAAAAAACCTCCCAAAATTTATCCTGTTATAACGTTACACAAAAACTTTACACCTTCTTTACACAGCCAGTTTTGAGTTTCAAGAAAAACAAAAAACATCTGCGGCGAATTTTTTTATTGTCTATCTTTTAAAAAACGGCACTTTCTAGATGAGTCCTGTTATAGCTGTAGGAGGGAGGGGTGCACAGGTGTTAGGGGTACCCAAGTATATTATAGGTACGCGCTAACGTGCTACCTATGATATGTAGTGTAAACTTCATGTAAACATCTACTGTAAAGAAGATTTCGGTCAGAATCGTAATTTTGATATTGTTCCGATATAACGATTAAGATTTATGAAAAAATTAAGACTCCATAATGTTCTATGTGCAAACTAACTATATGTGTAAACCACTTTACAACACTGTAGAGTGTAAACATATGCGCCAGACTGGCATATCAAATTTGGTTCCTGGTCCATTTCTAGACTTGATAATCGTGTCCCTGACTCATAACCGGAGAGGCAGGCAGAAAAAACAAGACAGAAACGCATTTTAAACACCAAATTTTTGACTTTACGCTCGCTAAATATTAATGTATAGACAATTTGCTTTGACATGCACCCGATATAAAGCACTTTATTTTTATTCTATTGGACTTATCCCGACTTCTGGATGGAGAAAGTGGCAAACAAAAAACGCAACAAAAACGTATTTTCCATCATTTTGAACACTGTAAACTTTAAAATTCCTTACCGAACTCCCCATTGAGTTTAAAGAAATTCGCTTTGGTACAATTTGTAGCTTTTAAATCGTAGTACATTCCTGTGTGCCAAAATTCTCTTGCAAAAATTATTTGGTATGATTTATTAATCAAAATTCGGAAAAAACGTGTTTTTTTGCCCATTTTTTACCTCCGAATTCGAACTTTACACCCCCATAAATAACTCAATATTGCGTTTTTTTAAATGCGGTTTGCTGCGACGTGTAGCACCTGAGTGGCACTTTATTACTGCTGTATTCAATTTACCCTGACTTATGAGCGGAAAAATTTGGCAGAGAAATCTTAGTTAAAATCCGTTTTTGACACCATCCACTAGAGTGTAAACTTTAAACCCCAGGATCTAAGTCACCATAGAGCTTAGAAGACTTTGCTTATATGCAGAATGTAGCCCTTGATCCGCTATACATTTCTGTCGGAACACATTTTAAAAACTCATAAGCGGAGTTAGTTTCAGACATGAGCAGGTTGAAAACTCGACCAAAAAGTGCTTTTTAACCCCCAGATTTTCGCACTCTTTACACTGCCATTCGAGAACTGCAATGCTATAAGATAGAACGTTATAAAAGATACCCCGTGCTACAAGATAGGCAATGCTATAAGATAGGAAGTGATATAAGATACCCCGAGCTGCAAGATAGGCAATTTTATAAGATAGTATGGGATATAAGATACCCTGTGCTACGAGATAGGCAATGCTATAAGATAGGTTTGGTATAGATACCCTGTCTGTGCCATAACATGCAGTGATATAAGATAGGAGATACCATCAGCTATAACATATCACGTGATATATGACACCCTTTGCTACAACAAACAAAAAAATTTTAAAACATCAAAAATATGGTTTGACCGAAAAATTTTTCAAAACATCCTAAAACATCAAAAATATGGTTTGACGAAAAAAATTTTCCAAAACATCCCAAAACATCAAAAATATGGGTTTGATTAAAAAATTTTCCAAAACATCCTAAAACATCAAAAATATGGTTTGACGAAAAAAATTTTCCAAAACATCCCAAAACATCAACAATATGGGTTTTATTAACAAAATTTCCAGAACACCCTAGAACATCAAAAATATGATTATGGCTAAACAATTTTCAAAACCATTCTGTAACGTCAAAAATATGGATTTGATCAAAAAAATGGTTGACAAAAGACATTTTAAAAAAATCCAAAAAATAAAATATGGTTTGTACCAACAATTTTTTTAGAAATATCCCAAAAACATCAAAAGTCTTGAAAAAATAAAAAATACAAGAGATATATTAATTCCATATAGCTATCAGGCCTAAGTTCAGCCCGGGCGACGCCGGGCAGCTCAACTAGTATATATATATATATATATATATATATATATATATATATATATATATATATATATATATATATATATATATATATATATATATATATATATATATATATATATATATATATATATATATATATATATATATATATATATATATTATATATATATATCGTATTTATTTGAATAAACGCCGCGGCGTTTCATATTTTCAGAGGTCATTTTGGTGCGGCGTTTATTCAAGGGCGGCGATTAATCAAGGGCGGCGAGTAATTTTTTCAATTCAAAATGGGCATCAAAAAAAGTTCACCAAATACACAATAATAAACTTTTTAGCCAACACTTAAAAACAGAAAGCGACTTTAGTAGGTAGGTAATTTAAGAACAGAAAATTAAAAAATTTCAACTCCGAAAGCTTCATCATCAGATTCAAAATTCTGATTCACTCAAGTTAAAATTTTCGTCACAAAGTTCTTCTTCAAATGCTGGATCTTCAATGGCAATGGTAATTGGCTTATGAGCACTTTGCTGCAACTGCTGATTTTTTTCCGCCAAAATATTCCGTCCTTCAGCACAGTTGTGATCTGATTTAAAGCTGTGATCTGATTTCAGCTTGAAGAACAAAAAGCATGAATCATCTCTAGAGTAAACTGTAGGCGAAATTTTAACTTCTGCTTGAAGTTTACAATAAAGATACGTTTCCTTGAATAATCGCCGCGGCGTTTATTCAAGGGTGGCGATTATTATTTTTTTAGACCTTGGGTGCGGCGCTTATTCAAAGGCGGCGTTTATTCAAGAGCGGCTTTTATTCAAATAAATACGATATATATATATATATATATATATATATATATATATATATATATATATATATATATATATATATATATATATATATATATATATATATATATATATATATATATATATATATATATATATATATATATATATATATATATATATATATATATATATATATATATATATATATATATATATATATATATATATATATATATATATATATATATATATATATATATATATATATATATATACTAGTTGAGCTGCCCGGCGTTGCCCGGGCTGAACTTAGGCCTGATAGCTATATGGAATTAATATGTCTCTTGTATTTTTTATTTTTCAAGACTTTTGATGTTTTTGGGATATTTCTAAAAAAATTGTTGGTACAAACCATATTTTATTTTTGGATTTTTTTAAAATGTCTTTTGTCAACCATTTTTTTGATCAAATCCATATTTTTGACGTTACAGAATGGTTTTGAAAATTGTTTAGCCATAATCATATTTCTGATGTTCTGGGGTGTTCTGGAAATTTTTTTAATAAAACCCATATTGTTGATGTTTTGGGATGTTTTGAAAAATTTTTTCGTCAAACCATATTTTTGATGTTTTAGGATGTTTTGGAAAATTTTTTTAATCAAACCCATATTTTTGATGTTTTGGGATGTTTTGGAAAATTTTTTTCGTCAAACCATATTTTTGATGTTTTAGGATGTTTTGAAAAATTTTTTCGGTCAAACCATATTTTTGATGTTTTAAAAATTTTTTGTTTGTTGTAGCAAAGGGTGTCATATATCACGTGATATGTTATAGCTGATGGTATCTCCTATCTTATATCCCTGCATGTTATGGCACAGACAGGGTATCTATACCAAACCTATCTTATAGCATTGCCTATCTCGCAGCACAGGGTATCTTATATCCCATACTATCTTATAACATTGCCTATCTTGCAGCTCGGGGTATCTTATATCACTTCCTATCTTATAGCATTGCCTATCTTGTAGCACGGGGTATCTTTTATAACGTTCTATCTTATAGCATTGCCTATCTTGTAGCACGGGGTGTCTTATATCACGTCCTATCTTATAGTATTGCCTATCCTGTAGCACAGAGTATCTTATATCACGTCCTATCTTATAGCATTGTTTATCTTGTTGCACATAGTATCTCATACCATGCCTATCTTATAAAATTGCCTATGTTATAGCATCATTTGGTTAAACCCGTATTTTGATGTTTCACAGTGCCGACCAATGCTATAACATATAACAATGTACATAGTGTCGCCAGGCATGCTCCTCGTGGCCGGGGTATCCCTATACAAACAGTATAAACTAATTTTTGAAAAAAATAGCAAAAAATCGGCCATCTCCCGAAATCGTGGAGGCTTATAGCACAGGGGCCAAACCCTGCTCCCTCCCTGCCCAGGGCCAATGGGTGCGTTTGTCGAAATTTCAAGATCGCTACGGCTCCTTCTCCCATTGGACCGACCTCGACCCAGAATATCAGCCCACCAAATTTCATTGGGCCGGAGCCAACCCGGCACAAACATACGAACATACATACAAACAAACAAATGTTCAAAAAAAAAAAAAAAATATATATATATATATATATATATATATATATATATATATATATATATATATATATATATATATATATATATATATATATATATGTATATATATATATATATATATATATATATATAGCGCGTCAGCCCGTACCTATAATATACTTGGGTCTGGGTACCCCCAACATAGGTCCCCCCTCACAGCTATAACGGCACACATCTGAGAGGTACGGTTTTTTTAAAAGGTAGATAATAAAAAAACTTAGTGCTCCAATTTTTTTCCTGTTTACACTCAATACCGAGCGCGTCGTGAGTGTGTAAAGTTTACACCAAAAATTGAAATAATTTGCGGAGGACCAATTTTTTAAAAATGTTTTCCCTAATCAGTAGGTTACGAATCTGGTCTTAAAATTTCTTTACACTCATTGGTTGTTGCACAGGAGTGTAAATTAGACGGTTTTTTACTGTTTTCATGTGCAAGAGCATATCTAACTCAGTTTTACATTCTATGCAGTCTGATTGGTTTCAACAGGTAGACGGTTATAAAATCTAGGGGGACTTTTTTATTTTTTCTTAAAAAGTAATATTTTCGAAATTAGAGGCGGTTTATTGTAAAGAGTCTGAGAAAAAAACATCTTTTCCCTGCCATATTTTCCACTTGGTAGAAAGAACGTGGTAACTACCTTTAAAATCTGCCTCGTCTTAAGCGCTACACGTCAAAATTTATTTTATTTCTTTACAATCAATATTGCGTTATTAGTGCAGGTGTAAACTTTACACTGAAAAATTTTTTCGGCTAGAGCGTCGTGGATGATAAATTTTTTTAGAAAATGTTCTCTGTGAAGTCAGAATAACGAATCTGATCTTCAAACTTTTCTACAATCAATACACAGTACCAGGGCTTTAAACTTTACACTCTAGTGGATGAGTAAAAAACAGATTCTGTCAAAGATTTCTCTGCCAACTTTTTCGCTTACGACTTAAGATAATTTAAATATATCAAAATAAAGTAACTTCTAAGGGCTACATGTCAAAGCAAACCGCGTTCAAAAAAACGTAATATTGAGTTGTTTCTGGGGGTGTAAAGTTCGAAATCTGAGGTATAAAATGGGCGAAAAAAGCAGCTTTTTTCGTATTTAATTGGTAAATCATATCAAATATTTTTCGGAACCTATGTTTTGCACATACAAACGTACTACAATCAAAGGGCTACAAACTGGAATAAACCGAATTGATTTACACTCAATGGGGCGTTCGGTTCAGATTTTTATAGTTTACAATGTGGTGGACAATGAAAAATATGTGTCTGTCCATATTTTTGTTCGCCACCCCTTAAAAAGTACTTTATTTTTATCCTATTCGACCTCTCCCGACTTCTGAACAGAGAAAGTATTGAACGAAAATATGCACAAACACGTATTTTCCACGGTCCACCACATTGTAAACTTTAAAAATCTGAACCTAAGGTTCCATTGAGTGTAAATAAATTCGATTTGGGGCAGTTTGTAGCCCCTTGATTGCAGTACGTTTGTATGTGCCAAACTTATGTTTGTAAAGTGTACACTGAAAAAATTTTTTGGGAAAAAAATCAGTTTGGGTTTTTTTTCAAACAGATTGAAAAAAGCCGATTGATTGCCCCAGATGAACATTCTTGTGCTCAATTTCCATACGCACGTACACGACCGTTAAGCGCAACGCTTAAGTGAGTCGCCCGGGACCACCTTACCCTAAAAATTATCATATTTTTCATTCCATTCCCACACATATTTTCAATCAAAATCCGGGATAGGAAAATGGGCACTCGGGCTTAATGCGACTCGAGTACGAATTGGTATGTGCGGTATCATATCTTACGTGTGTTAAAAGATCATATGTATGTGTCTCATATTTGTGCCTGTCTCGTTTTACATACGTTTACCGTAAGCTTTTGCCCATAGGCCTATTGTCGTATTCATAGATCCTTTTCACATCTCTTGGTTCGTGTTGTTATGCCTCTTTTTCCGCATCAGTTAAAACTGTGTGCGAACGCAGTTTTGACGGCACTTTAAGATTTTACATTTTACAATTAGTTTCTGAGCCTGAGAGCCACTCCGCCAGCTTCCGCGCCGAGCGTATCTTTTCTTCTTTTCGTCGCCGTACGTGAGCAGGCTCCGTAGGTGCCTTTTTATCTGCTTGGCTGCAGAACTCGTCTGTTAGTTTTCCTGCGTATTGTGCACGCTTCTATTCGCCGTACGCTTTGTTTTTAATCATTCGTGTTTGTGCCAATTGGCATCAGTTGTTGTATGCCTTTGGCAGGGCGTTGTGCCCTCTGTTTAATTACATTGTTTGATTTTACCCGATTATCGTAACACGACGGTCGGCAGCATGTTTCCTCCATGCTGTCGCTTTTCAATTGCTTCATAATTTTTCTGTGCAAAAAATATTGTAAAAATTAATTATTTAATTAACGATGCTGGGCTCGGTTGAATTTCCTTGCTGTTGAATTCTGTCCTTGTGCTACACTATACTTAGGAACCCTTAATATTTTCAAGCACCGGAATTCGGTCCAAAACAAGTTAAATAATAATCTTTTTGAGCCCTCAATTAGATTTCCGGAGAACTTACTTTAATTAGTTACTTAATCTCAAAGGGGTTAAGTAAGTAAGTTTAACTAGGTTTGTGCGTAGAGGGCCGGGCTACCTTGAATAGGCCGGGCCGCTTACCCGCGAATCGCCGGCTTGTGATCGACCTCCTAAAAAGGGCGAGAACCCCGTGTGAGCGCATAAGCTTGAGAATATTCGGGTTAAGTAAGCGAAGTGAACGTAGCTCGAGTCTACATTTACACATCTAATATTTATTGTCCTTGGGCCATTGTGGAGACTTGATTTTTTAATAAATGTTGATCGTAATATCAGAATTACGAATCCGACTGAACTTTTCTTTAAACTCTGTGGTTGTGTAAAGTTTACAATGCATATTAATTCTTGTTCTAGAGCCTTGCGGAAGCTTAATTTTTTCAAAATGTTCTACGTAAAATCAGAATTGAAAATCTGACTGCTAGTTTTCTCTACACCTGGTAGTTGTGTGAAGTTTGCGCTAATCATTTGTTGTTAAAATGTAGTTTATACTACAAATTTATTTTACTTACAATTCTGAGCGTTAATGTTCCTCATACTTGATATTTGCGTAAAGTTAATGCTAAAAAACTTTGATCTGTTAAAATAATGTAAGGTTGTCTTGTTTGAAAAGGATAATGCTGATGTTAGGAACAGTATTGTTTTCCGTGTTCTTGGACTGCTGTCATTATTGTGGCATGTTACTGTATTTGTTTACTGACTGATGTACTCAAATCATACTAATTAAAAGTGGGGTACTAGCAAAGAAAAATTGTCTGATGGAACAAAAAAGATGAATATACTTGGAATTGTGGATTATTAAGGATATAAAAGGAGGGGACTAGGAAAAATCTACCTAAAGTCGCAAAATTTGCTAAAAATCAGACTTTCTCTAAGCAACGCTAAAAATCGATGTATATTCTGCGGCCAACAGATTAAAATAAATATTTAACCATGAAAATGATTGAAAAAGCAGCACGTTAGCCATGCAGTAGCTATGGGAAATGATATTGAGTAAACTACAGTCTTCTAAGCCAATTGAATGAAATAGCAGAACATCGAAGACAATTGGAGACATGGTTGGTTTAAAACAGTAGGAAACGGGTAAGTTGACTTGAAACAGACTAAATGTAGGTACGCTAGCATGCCCGTAACGATTGTGTGCACTAATCAATCGGCCCCTCCTTTGCTTGCTATAATACTCATAACAAAGTAAAACAACTTTAAATACAATACCTCTTAGTTTTCTATCAATCAGATGCCGGCAATTTAAAAAAGTAACCTTGATAGATTTCGTACACTCTTATCTGAAACTTCGAAAATTATTAAAAAAAGACACTTTTTTAGAGGCCGCAGAATATACTTCGATTTTTAGCGTTGCTTAGAGAAAGTCTGATTTTCAGCAGATTTTGCGACTTTAGGTAGATTTTTCCTAGTATAATACATACACAATGCAAGTATAAATTGCTAAGTACCTAATGACATTCGCTACAACTTTGACAAAGTTAGGAATAACTACTATTTTTTGTTAACAAAAAGTTGGGTACTAGCAATAAAAAATGCTCCGATGGAACAAAAAGGTAGAATATACTTGGAACAAAGAATTATCAAGGACGTAAAAGGAGGGGACTAGAAAAGGCTCCTATTTACAAATGTCACAAAATTTGCTAAAACTCAGAAATTTCCTAAACAAAGAAAAAATGAAAGTAAGTAAATCAAAGAAAAAACCTACCTGTGCCTAAAACTGCAAGATCTGCTAAAAATCAGACTTTTCTAGCAACGCAAAAATCTAAGTATATTCTGCGGCCTCTGAAAAAAATAGGTGAAACCTCTCATATTGTCCACCATGCAGTGGGCGGTTCCAAAATTCTGAGGGGGTTTTCAAATTAGAATATTGGCCTTAAAAATAGTGCTATGGCGAAGAAAACACCATTTTTGAACGTTTCTTGTCGAGCTCTATCCATCGGTACCTACCAAAAAAATCCAAAACGAGCGAAAAGATTTAAAAAATTGAATTTTGGAGGTATTGTTGGGTATTTGCGTTTTTCTTGTTGCGTATTTTGCCTTCGGGTGCATACTCCCCAAACCCCCTACGTCTTGGTATGGTGTCCAATGCTTAATATAACTCTTATAAAATAAATCTCAAATCTGCGTTTTTGCTAATCACTTGCAACTTTAATTTATTCGATACTGTGGCTAAATAAATATTACAAAAAGTTATATCCTATGATTATCTGTGATACCGCAACGAAAGACTGTGATTTCTATATAATGCATGCATCCATTCCGTACTCTTCTGGCGTTTAATCCCACCAGACCACCCGGATTTCATTCCTGCCCATGTAAATTGATAACCATTAGGCATGGGAGGTTAGGGGTATGCACCAGTGTTCAATCAGAACGTCGAAAATTGCCGTTTTTCCAACATTCCATAATTACTATTTTTTGACCCAGAAAAATATTGCAACATGGCGCTGCTCAGCTATGGCGATATCTGCTTCTGCAGAGTGAGTGGTTCAGTTATTTAGCCCAATGCTTTATCTTTGTTCGACAGGATGCTGCTTTCTTCTGAAGGCCGCAGAATATACTTAGATTTTTGCGTTGCTTAGAAAAAGTCTGATTTTTAGCAGATCTTGCAGTTTTAGGCACTGGTAGGTTTTTCCTTTGATTTACTTACTTTCATTTTTTCTTTGTTTAGGAAATTTCTGAGTGTTAGCAAATTTTGTGACATTTGTAGATAGGAGCCTGTTCTAGTCTCCTCCTTTTACGTCCTTGATAATTCTTTGTTCCACAGTATATTCTACCTTTTTTGTTCCATCGGTGCAGTTTTTCTTGCTAGTATATATATATATATATATATATATATATATATATATATATATATATATATATATATATATATATATATATATATATATATATATATATATATATATATATATATATATATATATATATATATATATATATATATATCTTTATATAAATATATATATATATATATATATATATATATATATATATATATATATATATATATATATATATATATATATATATATATATATATATATATATATATATATATATATATATATATATATATATATATATATATATATATATATATATATATATATATATATATATATATATATATATATATATATATATATATATATATATATATATATATAAATATATATATATATATATATATATATATATATATATATATATATATATATATATATATATATATATATATATATATATATATATATATATATATATATATATATATATATATATATATATATATATATATATATATATATATATATATATATATATATATATATATATATATATATATTTACTAGCAAGGGAAATGCTCCGCTGGAACAAAAAAGGGGAATATACTTGGGATTGTGAATTATCGAGGATTAAAAGGAGGGGACTAGGAAAAATCTACCTATGTATATGCCAAAAACCGAAATATATGTTAAAAACCAGACTTTCACTAAACAATGCAAAAAAACGAAGTACATTCTGCGGCCTCCCATTAGAAATAAACTATTTACCAAAAAATTGATTGAAAAAAGCAGCGAATTAGCAATGCAGTAGCTAAGCGAATTCGAATTGAATGAAATAGTTTATATTGATGCATTCAAGACAATCAATGATATTGTTGGTTCGAAGCAGTAGGAAACACGGAAGCTGATGTGCAGCAGACCCTATGTAGATACTCTTTTAAACATTTCTACAACAATTGTTTACTAAACTTTTACATTTTTCAAAGGCCGCAGAATATACTTCGATTTTTTGCATTGTTTAGAGAAAATCTGGTTTTTAACATATTTTGCGATTTTTGGCATATAACATAGGGAGATTTTACCTAGTCCCCTCCGTTTACATCCTTTACATCCTCGATAATTCACAATCCCAAGTATATATATATATATATATATATATATATATATATATATATATATATATATATATATATATATATATATATATATATATATATATATATATATATATATATATATATATATATATATATATATATATATATATATATATATATATATATATATATATATATATATATATATATATATATATATATATATATATATATATATATATATATATATATATATATATATATATATATATATATATATATATATATATATATATATATATATATATATATATATATATATATATATATATATATATATATATATATATATATTGAATGCTACTAGAATCTTCGAATTAAGATCCTTTTTTGAATTACATTGAATTTCAAGCTTGTTTTGAACTGATAATGAATTCATTCATGAGTACACAGCTAGAAAAATACGAAAAAGAGCCATGTACCATGTAATTGAGAAAAATGGCTTCGGGTCATCAATGTTTATTAGCCACCTTTTGAAATATGCGTGCCATCATTCAAAGGATAACACTTAGTTTGAAGTGGAGAACGTACCTTTATTTACACTTATGAGATCTCGCTTGTGTAGTTGTTTTTCGCTTTTTGATAAGCTTAATTTAAGCAAACTTTTTCAACATTATTGAGTGGGCAGCATCCGTTGTTAATGGTTTTAATTAAATCACCGGAAAAAATCTCGTGTCCACAGTGTTAATTAAATCTCCGATCTGTATACTTCTCGACTGTGTGACCCGTGGCGAGTCGGATACCAAGCAAAAAATTATTTCCCAATTTTCTCCATTTATCCGACTTTTAATTAGTCATTTGACCAACGTATAACGTTTTTATGATTAGCAGCTTCGATATAAGTTTGTTTATTTTTATAATAAACTTAGTTCAAAATTCGTCCTTATCAGACATAGTCAAATACGAAGGAGCCTCTCGAATCGAAATTTCGTGACATGGTCATACCCAAAAAATGTTATAACACCCAGATTGACCAGATATTTTTTTTAAAGTTTTTCTGCGTTTGATAGAAAGTTGAAAATGAATAAGGCTTTTGTGGAAATGTTTATAAAAATTTCGACTGATAGTATCAGGCTACTGGGTATGAGCTATAGTCTGTTTCATTTATAAGAGAGCTTTTTTAATAAATCTTCTCGGGCTACAGTAACAACATTTTTCCTACTTACTGTAGTTCGCTAGAGGTCACTTAGCAAGAAAGAGTTTTCCAATAATTTTTTGCGGCATAATTAACTCTCGTCTTCTAGCTGGTCCATCAATTTGAATGAAAGTCGCTTATTCAGCTTGTCATAAGCTGACACTTTAAACTGAATAGACTAAAATTTTAAGCAGCAATGCGAACTACCGCATAGCGCAGTGGCAAAACGTCAACTTATTGTCGTAGTAGCCCGCGTTCGATTCCCGCCGCTAATTTTTTATTGAGCGCACTTACTGTTGTATGTCCAAAAACTGTAAGCTTTAATTAAATTTTTTGTTGATGAACTAGTGGATAGAAGCTGGAAAAATTACAGCTGCTTGCTCTCACTGAGCATATCTGTTGACTTATAGTAAATCATCTTTTTACGCTTACTGTAGCTTTTGAAAAAATCTGCTGAAAAAGCTCTCGAACAAATGAAATAGACTATAAGTATACGTTGCCTACTTTTGACAATATATTTTGTCATGCCACCCTGTAAAATCGTCATTTTGAAGATTTCCTATGAATCTGAATCTGTTGGACATTAGCGGATGCATTTGGACCGTACTAATTGAGCACACAGGCATCTCTTGAAAATTGAAATCAAGATACGCATGTGTCTTAAAATATACCTTAAGATAATCGTACAAAGATTCGTTTTCCTGATATGCTGTAAAGAGCAAATATTCCCGCGGTTCTGATAGGCTAACGTCAGCCGCTATGAAACGAAGTATATTTTCGTGTCCACTCAGCAGCGGCACATAGAGAAATAATAATGCATTGCATAGTAATGTCGGATAGATAGTAAGCCGGAATTTATGATAAATATTAAAAAACAAAAGGAACGTTTTCCATGGGTCGCCCAACAAATTAATTCCTTCATTGCCAGACAAGTACAGCATGGTCAATTTAGGCGGGGGCGAAATTGAAAAAAATTTCATCTCATAAAATCGCCTATGAACACATTGCATTACATACATTTTCGAAATTTTAACGATTCTACCTGAAATAAAATCGTAAATACGGGACTGCTTGTTATATAACGATTCGAAAAAAATAAAATTACTTGGGCATATAAAAAAGAAAGGTAAACAAAGCTGTCTCGAATGACACTGTATGAAGACAAAGTGCCTTATTTTGTAAGTAACATAACAATAATGCAATTAATTTCTCCAACAGTTACTCCGGTTTACAATTAAATTTTTTTGTCAAGTTAATGATTGACAGTTCTTGATGATTTTTAGGATGAAAGAACTTGGCATCTATGTCGATTGTGCATGCAGCAACAGACTAATGTTTTCACCTTATAAATATCTTGCTCCTGCACCCAACTATCACGATCCGACGATGGGAACACTTTAACAGCCACTAAGCTTTCATCATCCAGAACCGCCTTATAAACAGCGCCATATCGACCTCTCGAAACCAGCTATAATTCGAGAAAGACGATAAACGAGTTTGAAGAAACAAAGCATAATAAACAGGACATAAATTCATACATATATATTTAACATTGATGAGCAATATCTAACACGTCAAATCACAGTTCAACTTTATTGAAATACAGCCGGACTTGGATATAAGGCACCCCTTGGGACAACGTTTAAACGCGTCTTATGGCCGAGTGTGTCTTCTAAGCAAGATTATGGTTTCCAGAAAAAAGAATAAACTAAGCAAGGAATTCAGCGGAAATAATCTAATATAGAAGCTTGTTTCAATTATTTTTCATGATTTGAAATATATTTATTAGCAAACTAAAGTAAACAAAAGCCGCCATCGATACTGAACGCAGACAAACATTCACACATTGCACTTCACACTCGTAACCTTATATATTTGCAGAAAAAATGGGCAGAATTTCACCTTTGTCCACAGGCATTTATCAATTAGTTGAAGTGATCGAGTCTTATAGCCAAGATGCCCGCGTCTTACAATCGTGCGCCTCATAGACCTTGCTTTATATGTATTAAGTGAATACAAAGGGAGCAGGTCAGCTACGTGTTATAGTCAAATAGCCGAGTGTCTAATAGGCGAGTTTCTGAGTATATATCAATGCATTATGGATGACAGGGACCAGAGGTTTTTGCGTCTTATAAGCCAAAAAGTTTTATATCCAGGGTGTCTTATAGCCCAGTTCGACTGTATTTACGCATACTACATTTACGCCCATTTTAAAAATAGTTCAAATTCAATCCACCTTTAATTCTTAAAGAGAAACGCATAGTCGAAAATATGCATTGAACCGCAAATTCGATTGTCGCAAGAACTACTAGTAAAAATGTTGCAAACGTAAACTCGACGCGAACCTGAGATGTCAAGCTGCATAGCATCTCAAGATGTCTGCTTACGAAGCGCTGAAAATACACAGAAAGCGTTTTCGCTGGCGAATAATTAGAGAATTTCTAGAAAATTCCGTAATAAAAATCTATGTCCCAAAAAATCGGAATAAATTTCTGCGCCAGCCCCTAAAAGTTGGCGCGGAACAGGAAAAAAAGGCTGATTATGAATAATCGTTCCCCCTTAGCACAATGGAATGCGGTTTTCTAAACGCGAGATTTATTACGCTTCTGATTTGATATTTGATGGTCGGCTGCTGCGGCGTGCCGCCCATGGCGGCCATCTGCAGAGGCTTTTTTGAGCTTTTCCTTGTTGACCTGGCATCGGCGATACAAAAAATAGGCTATCAATACCAGAACGGCTATCAAGCACAAAGGGACTAGAGTTGCGAATAGGACTACGCTTGCTTGGGTACCGCCTTTATGGGCTGGCTGAGATCCGTCTAAAACAATAGTTATAATGAAACATATGTAGATGTACAAGGCGAGGGTCAGCAGCATAGATGGGCGGCGCCAAAATTCTGGAGGGAGGGGGTGCAAGATTTTATAAAGATCAAAAATGGCATTGAAAGTGGCGGTTTGGCGAAAAAAAAACATTTTTCAACGTTTCTCATTGAGCACTATCCATTGACATCAAAAAATTGCGAAAAAAACAAAATTCAAAAATTGAATTCAGGAGGGGTATTTTGGTTTCTCAGGGGGTTGCATACCCCAAATCCCCCACGCTCAGGAAAGGCCGGGAACCCCACCCGAAATTTCGACGAAAACGGTCAAAAAAGCCAATTTAAAACGCGCATTTGCGTGGTAATACCGCACTTTTATGCATTTTTAGTCCAGTTTAGCTGCGTTATATCGCTTTTAAGAATAAAAACTATATAAATTGATCAATTTGGCGATAAATTTAAGTTTCTTAGACCATTTTGACACAATTTTGACGCGTTTAGAATAATCGGTGAATAAAATATGAATTCGGCGCGAAAGCGCCGGAAAAATTTTGACATACTGCTTTTGTCTCAAAACGTAAAAAAGTAAGCTCCCTTCGGTTTTTCTACTAAAAGGGAATAAAATTCATCAAAGATTGAAGAATTATCTACCTTAATTTCTAGCTTCCACTCAAAAAATTGAAAATTTCAACCATGCGCACATATAGGGGAGCAGAAGTATAATACCCCGCTGGAGAGTCGAACATACAGATATTGTCAGGCGATTTTGAGCCAATGGAACATTCTATACATAATTTTTTGAGATAAAAGTAGCTATACAGTCAAAAATTTTTCCGACTAATAATTTTCTGCAATGTTTGGACTTTGGACAGAAGAGACTAGAACTGAAGCAAAATTATCCAAAAAGCATGAACAGTAAATCTGTTGGTCTAGAATTATGCATTCCCGTTCGCGAACCCTGAACTGGCGCATTTTATAATTTTGACCAGGCCCGTATCCAGGATTCGGCCAAGGGGGGGGGGCAACATAAACTGGTATGTATCTCGAGAAATTCATCCAGATAACTCGCAAAACGGCATTTTTCGACGTTTTTCGACATGCTCTATCCATTAAGATGATAAAATTCGATTTTTTTGAAAAAAATTTCGACAGTATCTTAAGAGATTTAATCCCATCTAAGAATCCCACATAAGGCTCCTTTGAACGAGTAGGAATTGGACGGGAAGCAAAACAACTCGAATTCTTCCTATATTTTCAATACTGGGAAATTTGGAAGAATAATAAACACTGTTACGATGAAAAATAGGGTGAAAACTTTTACCACAGGATAAGATTAGAAACTTTTTTAGACTGCGCAGATTCAACCTCAAATCTAGCTGTTAAAACAAACCTTCACTTATAATAGGCAGCCAAGTCGTCGTTTCGGTTCTGGGCAGAAGAAAAACATCTTTATTACAATTGACTGTTTTGCAGCAGCAAAAGTAAGTTTCGGCTCCCTGCTCTTTTTGGCTTTGAAGATGATCGGTTGAACAAGTCTCTTCCCCGCATTCGCCGTGATCTATCCAGCATCCCTTTAGCAGTATGTTAAATGTTTACCGAGATAGTTTTACAAAGATTACCAACATGTTAAATTTTATATATACATTACATCATACATGGGCAAAGTAAGGGTAGCCAGCAACACCAGTGTTTTTTTTTGTACAAGGTTCGTTTTTACATGTACAGAGATGGTTCCTAAAAGTCTTTGTACATTTTGTGCTCTCAAATTTTTGGGCACCATAATACGGTACAGTAGCTTGAATTTAGTTGGGCAAAAACAAAGTTGTTCGACCGTTTAGTAGATGTATTTTGAGTTAATTTCACGAGTTTTCTGAGCGCAAAAATCATTAATAATCGTCTCAAAACGGCGCGAAACGCCGAAAAATTTGACACTTTCCCTTTCAAAATGCAATTTCTGACGGTATAAGGATATATAGAACACACAATTACTGATTCCGGCACGAAGCGCCGAAAATTTCTGCGAATTTCAGACCTTTTTTGCAGGGCTTGTCTCCCCCAAAAATCTTTGTACATGCACGAGACAACCCCAAAAGTCTTTGTACATCGGGAAAAATCTTTGCCGAATACCAAAAAAACGTGGCTAGCACATATGTAAGAAGGGGGGATAGCTAGGGGATCCCCACCCAAGGTTGGTCATCTCCACATCCCCCAAAGCCAGAGAAAATTTTTGACCCCCCCTTCCCAAATTTTGAAAAATTGAATTTTTTTGGCCGGAAAAAAATTTTGGTCGTTTTCACGTTTTTCGT